>CM038797.1:96747262-96983179 GCA_021764765.1 Vicia sativa | reverse complement strand
CTTCATCTTAATGATTCCGATTCGATAAAGGCCGACAACCTCAAGACTAGAGGTAGGAGCAAGAGGACGAAATTTTCTAAGCGACGAAAGTGATCACCCTACTCCTTTCTGATTTTCTCCCGGTTCTATCGCATTGAGGAAAATGCTCATTTTAAGTTTAGGAGTCGTAACATTTCTAGTTCATTTTATTTTCTTGCTCTATTTAGTTTTTCCCTTTTAGTTTCTTTTTTTATGTATTGCAAATTTCATTCAATAAAATACATGTTTATGTAATTTTAGTCTTTTATGTAAAATTTCGCAGCTTATTCGAATTCCTCCATTTTCTGAGCCATAACGAAACTTAAAACGATATATTAACATACTAACTAGTATTAAGGTTGCTTATTTTAAATAAGAACCTGAGCGACTAAAACAAAATTATTATCGCAACACTTCAAAACCCAACGCTGCTAGATGACTTAAGTACTTATTATACCAACACCTTAAGATTTAGTTTTAAAGTAATCCCGAGTAGTTTATAAAAGCAGTCGGCACCGCCTTAAACGACAAACTACGTGGAGAATCGATGAACATAAGTGATTGATCAAGATTTTTAAGAGAAATTTTTATCAGAAGATGCACTTATTAAGTTAGGTGGTCCTTACCAGATCATTTAATTCAACAGTTGCGGAAACTATAAATATTTATGCAAACATCCATTATGAATTGGTTCAGTGGTCCATGGTGCTGAACTTGGTAGGGTGGACGACGGCCCAATCCCCCGCAATTTGTAATTGAATAAAGGAGTACCAAATATAAGTACCAGAACTCCTAGCTGGATTATAAAGATCAAAGTCACTAACCGATTACTCCACTATGTGCGCGTAAGGTAAAGGGCTTAATGTGATTGCGCAAGAATGAAAACGGGTGAAACGAAACAAAAGTATTAGGTCGAGCTATAATACATGACTTAAATTGTTCTGAAAAAATGGGGTTATCTAGTGTTTTTACGGTAATTTTGGTGTCGATGTCTAAACTTGAGTTATCCAACAAAGAAGTAAATTGCAACCAAGTACGAATTGAATTATGTTTTATATATGCGTTTGACATATACTAAAGTGATTTTTCATTTTTCATTTTTGCTTGAGGACAAGCAAAGGTTTAAGTACAGGGGAGTTTGATAACACGAATTTATATAACATATTTGACTTAATTTTCATTGATAATGTTACTATTTTTATTAAATTATTCTGTTTTATTTCTGTATTACGTTGGTATTTTCTTTTGTTTCAGGTATTTGTATTAGATAAAGATAAATTGAGCAAAGAAATAAAATTGAGGAAAAATCGGATTAAAAAGCCAAAGAAATGAAGCAAAGGGGTGATATAGCAAAAAGGAGGAGTTAAAGCCCAGAAGAGCAAAGCCCAGCAAGACAAGCCAAGCCAAGGACGCGTGTCCCACAAGCTGTGACGACTGTCACAGCCTCGAGACGACCGTCTCACTTTCCCCACTCAGCAGGAGGCGCCCGCCTCCCTTACAGGGACCCACGTCTCCAAATCCTCCCATTCAGGGACCCACGTCTCAATATACTTTCATGAAGTGAGACCCACGTCTCACACTTCATTCTTCAGATGAGACGTCCGTCTCCCACGCTCGAGCGCTTTGCCCACCACTTGCCTTCGTACAAGATGGAACGGAAGTTACAGAAGAGGTATATAAATAAGTTCAAGCTTCAAAGGCAATGGTCGCAATTTTACCGAAACATATTACGTTTTCCTTCGCATTTCTATTTTCTTTTCAGTTTTGTATTCTATTTTATTTTTCATTTCAGTTTCTTTTCTTAGATTTTATTTTAGTCTTAAGTTTCTATAATTTTCTCACAACAATTTCTACACCGGAAATTGTTGTGTATTTTTCACTGATCTAACCTTACGTTAGATCTAGTGCTTTTTATTCTTGTCGCATTTTCTTTTCGATTCGAGAAGTCTCCGAGCAGATCCAGCCGACTTGTGGTGGAATGTTCTTTTATTTCGAAGAACAAGATTATTCGAGTATTCTTATTTTCAGATTTTTAATATAATTATTTTATTTTATTTAAAGTATTGTTGCTTGGTATTTATTTATTTGATTATGGAAATGTTTAAATATATTGAACCTTATTATTTATGCATGTCTGAATTAATAAATATGTCCGGCTAAACCGTGTAGGTATCGGTAAATAATAGTAATAAGAGTAGGAATTAAATTGTTCTTAAGCTAAAATCTTAATTAACTTAAATTCGTTATGACTTTTGTAATTAAAATCAATCTTTTCGTTACGAAAGTAAGAAAAGTAGAATAAGTTAGGATCGAGACCACGAAAGTGTGAGGTTTTAACTGGATAGCTAAAGTTAGGCATTTGATTTAAATACAGCGAGAGTGCTTTAAAACGAATTAGATTTTATTAAGTTTTCAAAGAATATTTTCTAAACACTTATGGGCTAGCGAGAGCAGGCATAGGGCTTTAGGAGTATAATCCGAGATAAGACCACGAAAGTGTGAGTTGAAGGTTTTTAAACTGATAATTTCTACAGAACAATTAAGTTAATCATCTTTACACGCTTAGGTTCAGTTTAATCTGCTTAGGTTCACTACATTACGTACCGATATCCGTTTAATTTCTATTTTTCTTTAACCATTATCTAAAAGAATTATTTGCCTTAGCTATATACAGTAACTTAGGATAACAATAGATCGATTTATAGTCTCTGTGGGTTCGATATCTTTTAAAACTAGCGATAGTGCCGCGGCACTCCGATTAATAGACGATAAAGTCGCGATCAAGTTTTTACGCTGTTGCTGTCGGAGTGCATTATCTACGCAAGGACAACAAGGAGAACTGCCTAAACAAGTGGTGTATTATTCTCTCTTTCTCTATTGCTTTATATTTTCTTTATAATAGTTTATGAGATATCAAGTGCTAAATTGTTTTTGTTTAAATTGTAGTTAAAATCAAGTTTTTAGAAAACTCATAGCAACCACTTTGATTGCTATTGTTCAAACTAGTTACTACAGTTAACAAAAATCTAAACTTGGGGTGTTGTGCACACTAAGTGCTTAATGATTTGATCACTCACAAACTATAGCTTATCTAGTCTAGACTTATCCTACCTAAACAAGACATTGGAAATTTATGTTATTTAGTGAGGGTGTTTAAACGATAGATTGCTTAAAAGTATTGATTCTTCATCACATCTTAATCATTTCATTTGGTTTTGCATATTCGATCTTACCAATAACGGATCGTTTAGACGATTGTGATCCAGGAAAACTTTCTTAAGTTTTTCAAAACATAATTTTTGGAAACATTTTTAAAACGCACTAATAAAACCAAGTGATCTATTCAAGCCCCCTTCTAGATCACTGCTATTGTCTAACACCATACATATGTGGCTCACCGTGAGAAGGTCCCCTTTGACAATATTATATTGTTCACATGGTGGATGACTTGCGGGTCACGCAAGACGACTGCTTATTTGTCTGAGCGTGTGATGCGCCAGTTTGGATACATGCTGATCAATTCCCATACCACCATCTAATTGTGTATCTCCCATGGGGGAAACAGAGGGATATGGATGATATATTTGATGATTATCTTAACCATCTCGTGTCAGATGAGGCCCGAGGTACCATAGCACAAAATATTGGAGCTATGAATATGGTTATATCTTATGGTTCTTCAGGGTGTCACATCTATATTTGGTACAGAAGGCTCTAGGTAACCCATCTAGACCAGCACATACGGAGATTCTAGAGGAGGAGCAGGCTAGGGCCGATCATGCCACTGACGAGTTACCTAGGTGTCATCGTATCATGGATATTGCACATGCGGATATTGTTACAAGTTTGTTTCCTATTTACTCTATTGTTAGAGGTGCTCTAGATGCCATCATGGCCGAGGCCTGAGGCTGGGGAACTCTGCAGTATATGAGGCATCTAAAACTACTGGTGAAATCATCGGATAGAATATCAATGAAGTCACCATCGAACGTTTTTTATCCCGCAAGAGGAAAGAAAAACATCGAGGAAACTTGAGAGGGAGAAATCATAGTCTTACGATCAAGAGATCGGGTAAGGGAGTCAATTACGCGAGGGGAAGGTATTAGCACTCCACACGCCCGTAGTACTCTATGGCATCCACTTCTACTTTCTATCTATTGGGTGTGGGTATCTATTTAAAACCTATGACTAAGGTAACAAGAATGAATGCAAAGTATTATATACAAAAACAAAGGTTTTTTTAGTCGTGCTTGTCGCGGTTGCGAATCTTTGGTGCCTACGTACCTCATTCGTGCAATTAGAGATCAATGCACTACGTAGTTCTCCTCAAAAAAATTGGTGGATTGAAATGTTTTTTATGAGAAATTCCATTTCTCGTCCTCGCAATTAGGATGAAATTTTTTGCTTGGCGTTGCAGCTTATCGTAAGAGTCATGCTCGGCCGCTCGCATACTTAGCAACTCGCTTCGATTTGAAAAGGAATATCCTTGTCGAAAAGGTTTTCATAGAAAAAGGTTCGAAGACAAAAAAGTTTGAAGTTGGTGGATTGTTTTTACCTTAACAAAAGGATTTGATTTTATTAACATGTTTTGAGATTTGATAAAGAAAATGCTTTTAGTTTTATTATGCAAAAGGGGAAGAAAAACATCTAAGGGGAACTATCAAGCTCTATCCCTAATGTTATCATGCAAACGTGTCCATAACTCAAGGATGAAAAGAGAATTTCTACCTGTGTTGACATGCAATGATGACCATCCTAATGTCTAAGCTCGAAATTACCACACAATTTGCGGAATGCCTACTACAGGTCTTTAAACAGCAACTTTCGAGCCCACGCTTTCTTCCCACTTCTCATGATATCTAAGAAAGCAGTAAACACCCTACTTCTCATGATATATAAGAAAGCTGTAAAGGAAAGTCGTAAAAGGGTGAGAGAATACCAAATAGATAATAATCCGTAAAAGCTATAACAAAAGCAAAATACTCCAGAAAACTTCGTGAACTGCTGACAAGCAATGAAGAAATCCGGTGAGCAAGCAATGCATAGAAGCATCAATAGGCATGATCAGAATGTGTGTCGTACACATCCGAATAAAAACAGAAAACCTACAAGGGATAACAATCCACACAATACAGACAAAAGGAGCATGCATATCGTATACATGTCCGAGATCGGGATATGTGTCGTACACATCCGAAGACCAATATAAAACCTGCAAGGGATAACCATCCAGACAAAAGGGCGCATATTGTGTGCATGATAAGAATGTGTGTCGTACACATCTGAGCTAATCAAATAAACCTGCAAGGGATAACCGTCCACACAATACAGGCAAAGGGTCATGCATGTCGTATACATGTCCAAGATCGGGATATGGGTCGTACATATCCGAAAATCAATATAAAACCTGCAAGGGATAACCATCCAGAAAATCAAACAAAAGGGCGCATATCGTATGCATGATCAGAATGTGTGTTGTACACATCTAAGCTAATCAATAAACCTGCAAGGGATAACCTTCCACACAATACAGACAAAGGGAACATGCATATTATATACATGTCCAAGATCGAGATATGTATCGGACATATCCAAATCAATCATAGAAACTTGCAAAAGGTAAACACCAAGCAATGTAGACAAAAGTTTCACACACATGTGTGCAAGATCGGGATATGTAACAGACATATCCAAATCAATCCAAGAAACATGTATAATGTACATTAACCAATGTATTATACGAATGGATTGTGTATCATACACATCCATAACAAAAGCACCTGCACAAAATACATTAACCAATGCATAACGGAAAACGGAATGGAATGTGTATCGTACACATCCATACAAGAAAACCTGCACAAGAATACATTAACTAATGTATAATGGCAAACAGAATGGAATGTGTATCGTACACATCCATAACACAAGCACCTGCACAAAATACATTAATCAATGAATAACAGCAAACGGAATGGAATGTGTATCATACACATCCATAACACAAGCACCTGCACAAAATACATTAACCAATTCATAACAGAAAACGGAATGGAATGTGTATCGTACACATCCATACAAGAAAACTTGCACAAGAATACATTAACCAATGTATAATGAAAAAGTAATGGAATATGTATCGTACACATCCATAACACAAGCACATGCACAAAATACATTAATCAATGCATAACGGTAAACTGAATGGAATGTGTATCGTACATATCCATACAAGAAAACTTGCACAAGAATACATTAACCAATGTATAATGGCAAATAGAATGGAATGTGTATCGTACACATCCATAACACAAGCACCTGCACAAAATTAATCATGCCCCAGGAATTTGGAATAAAACAAGGTAATCTCGTGTGTCGAACGCAAAATTTGGATCAAAATGATACCAAACAAGTTTTCCGATTACACAATCAAGCGATAATTATATAATCGAAAACTGCCTCAAAGTACCTTGCATAATCAACAAACATATCAAAAATTACAATGAAGATTGATGCCAGAAATAGTAGAAGAAATCATGAAGAAAGCATAGGAGAAAGCATAGTTAAAAATAAGAATTTTTGAAATTTTAACAGCGGGAACCGGTTCCCATTAAGTGGGAACCGGGTTCCACAGCTCTGCACTAAGGCAGAAACAAAACACGTTATATGGGCACTGGTGCCCACTTAATGGGAACCGTGTTCCCTGGACAATTCAGAAACAACAACTATCAAGGCTAATGGGAACCCATTCCCATTAAGTGGGAACCCGTTCCCACTGAAACATAATGAATTTTTAGCTTTTTTATTAATCTTTGAAAGGCCATAACTCGTGCTTCGGGAAACCGTTTTGCGCATGGTTTATATCGTTAGAAAGCTTGAAAATAATAGAATATCCATAGATCTATACGGAAGGCCAATTGGCAAGCAATCAAGTGACAAATTCTCCTTGAAGGTGCGTATCGACGCGTGAATTTGCCATACGTTTTATGGACCTCAACATGTTTTGTGAACAAAATTTTGTCGAATAAAAGGAAAATTCGCATCGATTTCACTATCATCCTAACAAGAAGAATTCATGCACAAAAATATTGAAGGAAATTGTGCATTAAGATCAAAGCTCGACAGCGTAAACATTTTCACAAACACCTAGAATGCGCATATTTACACATAGTTTTTGGTATATGGATCAAGGTTTAAACATAAGGCTAATTAGATGCAATTCAAGGTTTCATGTCAAAAAGTCAATAGTATCAACAATTAACCTCTTAAATAAGTACTTTTCTTATGAAAATCAATTAATCAATAAGTGCTTTTAATCATTCAATTCTGGATTTCATCAGGATGATCACATCAAATCAAAATTCCTCAACCTAATCCATGATCTACATTCGATTCTTCAATCAAAACCTTGATTAATTATAAATTCTATAAAAGTTCTTATTTCAAGAATCAATTATACAAAAATGCATAAATCAAGAAATCTTAATCTTACCGTCAAAACGAAGAGGGGAACAAGGAAAAGAGATCGTCGATGTCAAATCGAAGATTGAAGAGGAGCTAATAGAGTGAGAAGGAGGCGCAAGCTTGGGGAATAGAAGAGGAAACCTTCAACTCTTCACCTTGACACCTTGAACGTTCTTCAATGTTCTTCCATGTTCTTGAGAAAACTTGATAAAAAGCTTGATTTGATTCTTGAGAAGTGAGAGAGAATAGAAGAGTGTGTTTTCGGTGAATTTTGACAAATGAAAATCCTCCCTTGAATTATGAGAGTGAAACTTGATTTATAGGTGGAGTTTTTGGGCTTAGAGTATCTTCGATTCAAGATTAGGCTCAAATCGCCTTTATCTGATAAAATTTTGTGAACAGTGCCAAACATCGAGAACCGTGCCGAATTTGAAATCGGTGACAACACAAAAAATGTCTGGAATGCAAAATTGGTTGTGTAAGACAAAATTTCGACTCAATCGGACAAACGGAATTTGTGAACTTTTGACACTAGTCCCATCGCGTTTCTATAAAAATTAAGCGAGATATGATTTTTTGAACATTGTGCATCAGATGAAATAATGTTCGGTTCGGCTCAAATACCCCTTCAAAGAATAAAATTCTAGTATTGATCCGTAATGAATTAGCTCTCAGCTCAAACACGAAAGTCGGAGAGGACATCGAGAAAAAATTTTAGACACTGAAACCACTCAATTTCGACATTCCAGTCAGGAGTTATAAACTTTTTAGTGTACCGCAAACACGGTTCAGCCATAAAATTCAATTTATTCCACTTGAAAGATTAATTTTTCCGAAGATTTTCTTCACACAATTAGCTTCCAACCTGAGAATGAAAGTTGGAGATAATATTGAGAGGGACTCGTCTGTCAAAAACCAGTCGAAAATACCCAACGAGCTGGGAGTTATGAATTCTGGAGCATCCGAAACACACAAGAAACTAAATTCCGCTTTATTAAGAAATGAACTATCGAAGTCCTTCCTTGACGAATGGCCTTCAATCTGAACAGATAAACTGAAGGACTGTAATACGGTGAACTGACTTTGTAGGATTTTTGTATCCAAATGTGCGGATAGCAAGAGTCGCCACCGACTTTTATTTTTATCCAATTAAGGGAAGGTAAAAGTACAGAAAAAGACCTTCGTTTGGATTCTGAGTTCGGGAGAATGGTTATGAAAAGGGAAGGTATTAGCACCCCTTTCCATCTGTAGTTATCTACGGGCTCTTAGTTGCTCTAGATTACCTTTTAAAATTGCTTTCTGTGTGTTTGAAAAAAATGTTTTGAAAAAAAAAGGGCATTTCGCTTTGACTTTGTAATGACTCATGTAGGAGTGTATACAAAGTGTTCGGAAATGTTTTGTTTTGAAAAGAGTTTGAATTTTGAAAAAGGAGTGTGGTGTGAAAAGCATTTGATAGAGTGAGCAAAAAGACTTATTACCCACTCGAATTGGTCGTTTCATTTCTCGTTCCTTTAGAATAGCGCTAGCCTTACCATTAGTTAGTAGGTAGCTCCATTCGTTGGATGTAAGCGGGACATTCGAAGGGACATCGGATGGTCATCGAAGGCAACTTGTAGGAAGTATCCTAGCACATTCAAAGGGACTATCATCATTTTTTCGTAGGCGACAATCGAGGGTCAGGATCATGTATTCGGAGGCGACATCGTGGGTCTTATGATCTTTGTATCGAAGGGACTATGATGATTTGTTTGGAAGGCAACGGTGCTAGGATACCTCTACGTTCGAGGGACATGACCATTTGTAATCGTAAAGGCAACGAGAGAGAATTACCCTAAGGGGTGTATGTGTGAAAAAGTGTGTTGATTCAGATATTTTATCTTGAAATTTGAGGTTATCTATGTCGATTTTATCTTGCCATACACGCCTAGTTACTAGCAATTTATAGGGTGCAGAAAGTAAAATGCGGAATGTAAAATGCGGAAAGTAAATGTCCTACGCTATTACAAGGTTTTGGGGCGTATACATAATTTTAAAAATGCGGAAAGTAAAGACCTAATTTTAAACTATTACATCCCATATATTACATTATTGGAAAATAAAATGAAAACAGTAAAGAAACGTCCGAATTGGAAGAACTCAGAAACGAACGAGAAATCTAAAATATGATGAAATCGAGATAAGAGAAAATGTTAGAAAAATGCAAATTTTAATTGGAAAAATATGACATGCTGGAAATAATGTAAACATGCTAAAATAAATTTTTGGGATTTTTAGATGCAATTTAATAATTTAAAATGAATTTACAATGATTTAAATGCAAAATTACAAATAAAAATAAATATGCATGCAAAATATATTTTTAATTTATTAAATTAAATAAAGATTTTATGAGAATAATGTAAAAAGAAAATTAATTTTGATGAATTTTAAATGCGGAATAAAACATGAAAAGAAATTAAAATGTATGGAAAATATTAAAATATGAAAATATGAAAATATGAAGAAATTGCAAACTTGTAAAAGAATGGTCCCAGATGGTTCGAACAGGGACGACCTCAAACCTTGAAAACCAACGCCTTGACCAACCGGCATGTTCTCATCGTTTGGAAACGGAGCGAGTGGAATATACACGCGCCTTTCCATTGCTTCCTCCTTCGCGCAGCATCGTCTTCAACCTTTCAAATATTTGAATTTTCGCGTCGGCCATTGCTCGACGCTATGTCCCCGCTACAATCAAAAATCCAAGATACATAATATAAATAAGTTCTAAAAGCATGGTTCGATTCCCGAGATCGTTCAACACGATGGTATAGGTCTTATTGTCCAATTTTTCATTTAAGCAAAGCCCTAAATCGAGCTCGAAACCCTAGCTATGGTGTAACACGATTCGTGCCATGGAAATTCAATTGGTTGCCGAAAGCTTGCAAACACATTACTAAACACAAAACAACTACAAATCGAGTTAATAATGCATAAATGAAGGAATTGAATTTTGAAAATTCAAGAACAAACCGATTTCGGCCACGATTCTTGATGTTTTTGGCAAAGTAAAGGTCCGAATCGATTCGAGATGTCAAGGGATGTGTTTGACACCTTAAAATTGATTGAAAACGGCTGGAAGTAGGATTGCCAATAGCTTGCTTGTCACGGTTTTTTGAGCTTTGGAATAGGGTTTCTAAGGCAATTTTTCCGTTCTCTTTCGATTGGTATGCATCAGGTATAAGTACTGGAAGGATTTGGCATTGTTTTTGGTAAGAATCAATCACCATTCAATGAAAATCAATTTTGATTTTTGTACAAAATCAAATTTTCAAAATTTGATTAATTCTCAAACCAATCTTGCCAAATTGATCAATTTTCGAAAATTGCTGGCATTTGTAAGTTACTTGAGTCTCAAGGAAAGAATAAAATCAATCTTTGCAATTAATTTTAATTTTGTACTTTATTTTTAAATTTAATTTGCATTTAAATGAATAAATTACAAATTAAATAGAAAAATAAATCAAAAATTCGTGGCATTGGGCTTGGATATTCCTAATTGTATGAGGAATAAGTTTGGATGGAGAAAAAGCAAGCCCATTTGTAAAAAATTTGATTTTCGTAGTATCTCTTTGTGCATTCTTTCAAAATTGCCCAACTTGTGAATGGTGTATCTTGCTCAATTTTCCACATTTTGAGTGTTCTTGGACTTTTGAAAGCTCTAAGAGTCCTCTAACCAACGTTTTTGGTCTCATCTCAATTGGAGTTTCCATTCTCAATATATCTTCAAAACAAAAAGTTGACTTTTGTTGACTTTGAAATGACCGTAATATTTTGAGCTATACCTCTCAAATGAAGCATTTTTGGACATTCTTGTGAGACATGAAGTTGTAGAGAATTGAATTTCCTTCAAAACAAGAGGTGGTGGAAAATTTTCGAGAAAGTATGAGAAAGTTATGATCACCAAAGTTCAATTGACTTTTCACCTAGAAACCCTAATTTAGAAAGTTTGACTTTTGAGCAAATCTTGAGTTTTCTTGATGAATCATGATCAACCCTTGATCAAATGATGAATGTAACTTCAAAATGAGGATGTTGACCAAAAATTATGAAGTTTGATGTATGTTGACCACGATTGACTTTATGTTCAATCTGTTGATTTTCAACCATCTGAGCAATTGTCTGAGGAAACTTGATCTGTGAAGCTTGAAACTTGACATGGAGAATCTTTGAAGCATATGAGGAGGCATGAAGACCATTGGAGATGTTGGAAATTCATCTTGACTTGAGAGATACCAAACCCTAGTTTGGGTTGATTGTCTAAGAGAGAGTTTGTCTGATCAACTCTTGAGGAATCCTTGAGTATAGATGTATGAAATCTCTTGAGTAGATGGAGGGCAAATTTTGGGGTATGACAAGGACATACTGAAAAGGTTCGAACGTCTGTAGGACCAACCTGAGATAACCTTCTGACAAGAAGATCATGAATCAAGCATACAAACCGAAAAATATCAATTTCAGGTTCAAAATAGTCCGAATTGGCCGAAACACACAGTTTCTTCCACAACCTTAGTTGTTCTTTGCCTCATAACCATGAGATCAATGATATGCATGTCTATGATAATGGAACTATAAGGCAAAAAATGTTAAAATAAAGAGGGTAAATTTTGGGGTACAACAGCAGCGCGGGAATGTCGAAAATATCAGAGGTCAGCTCATTATCTGCCATACTCAGTAGTGATATAGTTTTAGATGCATTTTGTATGTTATTCATATTTTGGATTATTTTGATAACACTTTGACTAGTATTTTGTGTATTGTATTTTGGAACTTAATATGTATTAGCATTTATACGTATTTTGTGGTTACTTCGTATTTAATTGAAATCATATGTTACAACGTCTGGGGATATTTTTTGGTTTTACATAGAGTTTTTTAACCCATTATAAGGTGCCTTAAGAACTTCCCAAGTTAAAAGTCCAATGTGCAAACACACATTTAAACCCGTTCAAAATTTAACCAAAAAATATTGATATGATTGGGGTTGAGTTTGGGGATACTCAATACACCTCATGTATTACTCGAGCATCATGGCAAAATTCTAAAAATAATCTTCAATTTCATTATTTACTCAAGCATCATGTATTACTCTAGAGATCGAAAATTATCCTCAAAGCTAGATATTAAATAACTCTAGAACTTGAAATTCAGACACGTCTAATATAATACATCCATATTAGAATCATGACCTCACAATTTTCAAACTTGTTCAGATTCCAAAGTTCCAATTTAGTCCATATATTGAAATATGGAAGCTTTTGTTTTAGTAAACTCGTGTCCTTCCTTCTCCATGCACATTTTCATTTCTGCAAAAGAGCAAAAATAAGTAAGACAAAGTCAGCTTCTCTTTCATAAAGTACCTATACATATGCATCTGATGATTTTGTGACAACAGAAGTATCGAGAACGAGCAAACGAAGGCAACATATATCATTGATGTATTACCAGCTATAAAGCACAGACAACTTTAGAAGTAGGCGTGTCGCAGTGTTCGACACGTGTTGGTGTCTGTTTGTATGACACCTGTATGACACGTGTTGGAAAAGTCAAACAAGTGTTGGAAGAGTCAGACATGTGTCTCCAAAAAATTGGTTTTTTTTCTTGCTTTGACGCATTTTGAATCAGTGTCCAATATCTATATGACACTCATACAACATGTGTCTGATAATTCAGACATGTGTTCTTTAAAAAATTGTGTTTTTGTTTTCCTCAACACGCTTTATATAATTTCTAGACAAATATCACGCATGATTAGAAGGGTTAAACATGTATTAAAGCAATATGTAATCAATCAAGAATTAAAGTCATTAATTTTGATTAGAATATTTTTTACTCTTTAAATATTAAGTGAATAAATGAAACTCAAATATTATAACATATATAGCAGTGTCGGTGTCCCAGGTTTTTGTCATTTCAGTGTTAGAGTGTCTGTGTCGGAATCTATGTTTCATAGATTACCAGTATGTTATCGTATTATGGCTATTGGAAGAATTCACACATTACATGCCATCTTAGTCTATGTCTAACAGCACACCAGATAGAGAGAGAGAGACAGGGAGGAACATGTGCCTCGAATATAACAATAGTAAGATTTTATTTATATTTTGATACTTTTGAAATATGGTTTGTACCTATCTTGATTATGACATAGTAACAAAAGTAGTTCATGACATAGTAACAAAAGTAGTTCTTCTATTTTGATGTTACTATTAAATAACAAAAGGGTATGATTTAGTGAAACTAATTTCGTAAGATATTTTAGACGTTTCACTATTAAGAAAAATAATTATTACTGTATGAAAAAAGAAATTATATATCACTTTACGGGAGAAATTCAAAAAAATTAAAAAAGAAATAAATAAATAATAGAAAGTAGATTGAAAAAAACATAATAAATGTTGCATTAAAATTGTAAAGTCATTTCTAATATGACATAAAAAATTTCTAAAGCGTCTTATAATAAAAGACAGTAAATATACATCATAGTTCTTCTATTTCAAAAGTCAAAAGATAGATCCAAAGATTGACTCATCATAATACATATATTAGAATTTAATTTAATTTTATATAACAACCAGTAATTAGAATCCATAGCATAAAAATGGCATGTCGGAATTTTTACAAGTGTTTACACTAGGATGTCGTAACCTTGAGTGTGCAAGACTTTATTAAACTGTTTATTTATATTTAATAATTTTAAACCCATTCACAACACTTTGTCATATAATTTGAATAAAATGAAATATCTTTAATATAATGAAAGACTTGGTTGTTGAAGAAAAAGAATTGTATTAGTAATGTGGAAAGATTGTATAAGTAGGAATAAAGCCCAGCATGAAAGATTGTATTAGTAATGTGGAAAGATGCAAAACATATCAGCAAACCAAAGCCAACTAGAGGAGAACTAAGGGGTACATTAATGGCGAAATACTTTGAGAGTGGAGGAAGGAGATATATAGTTCCTAAATACAGCAATGCATAGGGTTAAAAACAATCTTGGGCACAAAACATATAACTTTAGAAATTCAAATTTCCATTCAAATTGCTAAGTCCTATATTAGAGAGCTTATAAGCATATGAATGGCAAATGAAACAAACCAGAATGTGAACAAGAACTATATGTTAAAGCAAAACTAATTGTAACAATGAAGCTAAACCACCTCTAGCTTTTGCATGATGATAGAGTTGTATGCAATCAGAAAAATAGGCAATCAAAAACATGATACTAGAAAACTAAAAAATAATATAAATCACAACACAAAAATAAAATATCTGATAATCAAACATTTAAACAATTGTCTTAACAATACAAAACACTCAAACATCAAAAGTTGTACTAAATAGACAAAATCCATAACAAAATTGGAAAAATGTATCATTAAGTAAACTCTAAGCAGCAGTCTTCCTTAGCTTAGCAAGTTCTTGCCTGACACTGGCAGCCCTCTGCACAAATCAAAATCATTTCATCATAATCAGACTAACATCACCAACCAACATGGACAACATATAATTAAATGCTTAACATCAAACACAAACATAATAAGCATTTAACAACATAAAACACAACACAGTTACTAAAAACATACCTTAATCTTAGCCAACATGATCTTGAACCTGTCAAAATCATTCAAAGCTGCCCTCCTCTTCCTAACAATCAATTTCCTTCCCCATGAACTCTTCTCCCATTTGTTCTTCACATCTATCCAACAACAAGAGACAACCAAACTAATCACCAAGGTTTCAAATTTCAACTAAAAAACAACTAAACAACAAAAAATAAAAAACATTATAAATTAAATCAAAAAATAGAGAAAACCAACCCGCGGCTTCCATTGCCTTGACGAGATCCTTCTTCTTAGGAACTCTCTTGATATCAATCTTGATATCAGTAAGAGAAAGCCTCTTGAAATTAATTGGGATCCTCTCCATGTCAGGTGCATCAACAAGAGCCTATAAACAAAAACAGACAATTTCCAAAATCATTCAGCTGGGCATGGTTAAATATTCAAAAAGATGAGAAATTGAAAAATGGGTTACCCTAGTTTGGTCGATAACATCGACGATAACAACTAGCTTTCCATAGTCCTTTCCGTAGTTGACAAGAGCAACTCTCCCGATCTCAACAAACCTCTTGAACGGCTGAACAAACAACAACACACAGTTAGAGAAAGACAACAGTGAAAACCATTGGAGGAGAAAGGAGAAAGAGATTCACCATTTTCGAGTTTCGGCTTGAAGAGAAGAAGCTAACGCAGACACCGTAGGTTTCAGAGTGTTACAAAATTAGGGTTTTGTGTTTGTTATAAGGAGGTTCTTTTGAGATGGGCCTCTATTCGGGTTCCGGCCCAATACATTGTTTCCCATTTGTTTTTTCAATTTACTACTCCCACTTCCCCTAGACACATTCAATGACACTATTACATCTCCATAATTTCATGCATATATGTAAGAGATTATGTTTAAATAACTTTATGGACAAACTTTATAGGGTCAGATTGAATACACTTATAAGTTTATACTGAACTCCAAAAGTTAATGCAATACAATAGAAATATTATACATTTTTTTACAAACTTACAAATTTAGTCATATAAATTTCTTCTAACACTACATAAGAAAGAGGGAAATAGATATAGTACAACACTCAACAAAACAAAAAAACTTTTTAAAAAAATAAAAAGTTACATAGCAGAAAACTAAAATCAAGGATAAAGTCAACATTCTCTTGTGTCAAGACTAATGTCCATTAAATAATAGTATAATTGATTAGAAATACATTTTCTTATGGGAACAATCACTATAACAAGAATCACAATTTTTATACTCTAATTCATTATTTGTTGTCAAATATATATGGCTTAAATTTAATGTATAATTTATATATATATATATATATATATATATATATATATATATGGCTTAAATTTTCTTATTTAAAACGCTTTCCACTCCATATATTGTCATTTTTTAAGAATGTTATTCTATTTTGTAACTAGAAACGAGAAGATGAATGGTAGTGATGGTAAATCGTAGTTTTTTACGTGGTAGAGTGGAGGGATATATAAGGTTAACACTTTAATGCTCAAGTCAGTATATGAGGAAAAAGAATGAAATGAAATTCGATTTGAAACTTCCTTCCTTAATTTGGCGTCTTCTCTCTCTCTCTCTCTCTCTCTCTCTCTCTCTCTCTTTTTCTATATATATATATATATATATATATATATATATATATATATATATATATATATATATATATAATTGTTAAAAAACTATATTCAGGATGTTTAGGGATTTGAGGCTCAAGTGAGGTTACTTGACCTCCAAGCTACGGGTCTACCTTACCCCTCGATCGAGAGTCCCTAGATAAGAGATGTGATTTTTCTCTTATGCATGTAGCAGAGAGAAATAATGTAGTAGAGAGAGTAGTGATGAGAGAGTTAGGAAATTGTCCCCATTGCCTTTGATGTCTAGGCCTATATATAGCATAGCTTGTGATTAATAAACATAATGATCGTAATTGTCCATTAATATTGTACCTCTTGTAACCGCCCATAATCACTTGTAACATTTGTAACGTCTGTAACTGCCATCTGTTGAGCTTTGTTACTGCACCTAACCTGGCCTGACACTACCCGACCATCACAGTTAGGCTGCAGACATACGACTAGCATGTTCGGCCTAAATACCCGACCCCGATCTTGGGATCTCGTCAAGTCAGCTTGTAAGCCCACCCTGGTCTCTTTTTATCGCTCCTAACTCGGGCAGTAGATTTTATGCACGTACATAAGCCCCTCGGGCATATGGTTTCTAGATTTTGAAGCCTTATGGTCGATTTAACAGAAGCATGAATCTTTGCCATGGGCTGGACTTCCAATTTTGAGTTATGGCTCGATGCAAATTTTTCTTGTTTGTTCTACATATTTTAAAACAGACATTAATTCACTGGAGTTTAAATGACCACAGGTTTTATTTAACTTGAGCGAGCTCAAAGTGCATAAATCATAGCCGAGGTTTTTATGATACACGTTTATTTTAATGGTTCAGTTCATTCGAAGATGGTGTTTGACCAACTAGGTCTTGATTCCAATTTGATCAAGTACTCAACTCTCTTTGATGAGGAGTATTTGTTTATACGGGTTTTAACGCGACCGATCATGTAGTGTCGTTCATTATAAAGATACCCGACGATTTATATGCCTATTTTTCATCATAATTTCCTAGAGTTTTTAGGACTCATCATACCCCTAAAGAGGTGCTTATATTACTCGACCTGTGTAAGACGAGTGCTTAATTCGACGCATAAAGATGCCTTTGAGCGATTTTGCGAGAAAAACTCGATGACTTTGTTCGACTTAAGGTTTCCAAAGCTCCCAGCAGGGATACACTGATAATATTTTGTGTATTTTTCGTGAGATATAAAAGACTGTTATACTCCAAAATTTGCCATCATATTTTTCAAGGCAGTCCACATCTCCATACTCAAGAATTTCTCAAGGGTTGACCAGATGAACCCTCTCCTAAGCAATCAACTCGCAAATAGGGTTTTGATTCTCTCAAGTCAAAGATGGTTTCTATTACCTCAAGTGATCATCATGCCTCTTCATATGTCTCAATGCATCACCTTGTCAAGTTCCAAGCCTCACAGGTCAAGTTTGCTCAGTCAATTGCTCAGATGGTTGAAAGTCAGTTGAATTGGACAAAAAGTCAATTGTGGTCAACATACAGTCAAACTTCATAATTTTTGGTGAACATCAATATTTTGAAGTCACATTCATCATTTGATCAAGGGTTGATCATGATTCATCAAGAAAACTCAATATTTGGTCAAAAGTCAAAGTTTCTAAATTAGGGTTTCTTGACAAAAAGTCAATAGAACTTTCACCAAGCATAACTTTCATATAATTTATCAGAAATTTTCCCACCAAATCTCATTTTGAAGAGAATTCAATTATCTACAACTTTGTGTCTCACAAGCTTTGTCCAAAAACGCTTCATTTGAGAGTTATAGATCAAGACATTATAGGTCCTTCTAAAAGTCAATAAAAAGTAATCTTTTTCCAAAGAAGTGTACATGAGCATGGAAACTTCAATGAAGATGAAACCAAAAGGAGTGTTTAGAGGACATATTGAGCTTTTTAAAAAGTCCAATAACACTTCAAAATATTGAAAATTTAGCAAGATACAACTTGTGGAAGTTTGGGAAATTTGAAGAAGTGCATGAAGAGAAATACTTAGCAAAATCGATTTTTTTCAAATGGGCTTAAGTTTTTGTTATCCAAACTTGTTCCTAAGATTATCTATGACTCCTGAGTCCAATTACACGCCATCTTGCTATTTATTTGATTTATTTTTTAATTAAATCACTAAAATTTAAAATTAATTAAAATAAAATACAAAACAAAGAAGCAAGGTGTGCGGGCTTGTGTTTTTATTGTCTTGATGTCAAAGGAAGGCTATGCAAGCTATCAAAAATGCATGGATATGTTTAATAAAAGATTGAACCAAATATGGCAGATTTTGATAAAATATTTCAATCAAATATTTTGTATTCAAGTTGATATATTTTCCACAAATGCTTGACCTAATTCTCATGCTCTATATATACTCCACAAGTTCAGACAACAAGGACACATATTGCATGCCCTAAGAACCCTAGCCAAAGCTCTCAAATTTTCCAACTTTGAGGCAAGATCGAATCTCAGTTTCCAGCCACTCTCAAGCCAAACCAGCCACCCATTCATTCTCCTGAGTATTCCAGGAGTCGCTCAAAGCATTCACACGAATTCAAAGCATCCAAAAATCTCTTCCCCAAGTGCACCGGTTTGGTAAGGGTTTATGAAATTCAAACTCTTGATTCATGCAAAATAAATTGTTTTTATACATTCATACATGTTCATGATTTTACTTGGAGTCAATTTGATGCTTTGTTTTTGAGGTTTAACGCAGGAATGACAAAACGCCATTGTTAGGGCTCGAAAACTGTTGAGCTTTGTATCCCTGTTTACAAGCACCTTCAGGCCAAAAGGACACTACCATTAGACTTGCAACCCTTGATTTAGGGGGGGTAGGGTCCCTCTTGTTCGTTAACTCTCTTTATTTTGCAGGTTTTGAAATTGAAATCGTCGGAGAAGACGACTGGAGCTAGGGCTTGTAACACCCCATATTTTCAATTATTACTAAATTGGAATTTTAATTATCTAATTAATTAAAATTTTATTTTTGGAAATTATTAGAATTATTAGAAAATAAATAAAGAAAAAGAATTGGGCTTATGTGGTGATTAGTAAAGGAGAGAGGTGTATGGAGTAAAAGCCTCTAATACTTTATTTTATTGTTATTATTATAATAAAAAGGAAAATAAGAAGAGAGGAAAAAGGAATAGGGAAAAGGTGAGAAGAGGAATCATACGTGAAAAGAGAAGAAGAGCAAAAGAGGAAGTGGAACCTAAAGCTTGAGGAAGATTCAAGATATTGGCTAAGGTAAGGGGTGATTGTTCTAATTATAATGTATTATGAGTTTTGAGTATGGTAGAATAGAGTAAGAGATTAGGAATCCCAATTTATGATTTTTAGGTTTATGAGTTTTGATCCTAAATGCATGATTTTTGACATTCTTGATGCAATTGGTGTTATAGAGTTGTTATATGATATTGTGATGTGTTGTTATGGCACTTGAATCATGTATTGGAATGTGTTTTATTGTTATTTGTGTATGGGTTCGTAATTGGAACTATTGGATGGATTGAGAATGAAGAATGTTGTCAAAATAGTGATTTTCTGCTACAGGGGTTGTGGAACCCAGTTACCCCGTGGGGGGAACCGGTTACCACTGTGTATTTTAGTTGAAAAACTGATTTTTGGGTCTGGGAACCAGTTCCCCTATAGGAGAACTCGGGTTCCCCATACATTTTCTAGCAACGCGTTTTCACATGATTGTGGGAACCAGTTACTCTCATGGAGGAACCGGTTACCACTGTTACTTTTTGAAAACTACTGAACTTTAAAAATTCATTACTTTCAAACCGTAAGTCCATTTTAGTCGTCATTTTGGAGGTTGTTTCTTAAATTAAATACTCTATTTTATAAAATGAAGAAAATAACAGTAACTTGATTTTATTTTGAAAAACATTGATTTTACGATCATGTGGTTTATTCTTATTTGCATACTTAATGTAGATGCAATGGTATGTTGATGTTGTGTGATGATGTATGAGTGCATATTGATGGTTGTATTCATATGTTGGTGATAGCATTACGATTGAATATGTAGTTGCTTGTGCATGTTTATGCGATTGGATGATGTTCGTGATAAATAATTGTATCATATTTTGGTTGATGATGTTGCATGCTTGATGATGTGCATGTTTATGCGATTGGATGATGTTCATGATAAATGATGGTTATCATGTTTTGGTGATGATGTTGCAGTAATTGCTTGTGCATATTTATGTTGTTTGATGATGTTCATGATAAATGGTGGTTATCATGTTTTGGATTGATGATGGTTTATGATGTACGATGTTATCATAACCTGTGTTGAATGTTGCATGCTTTTATGATGTGCATGGATATACATTATGGTGGTAGCTAATTCTCATTGTGTGAAATTAGCGAGTATTGCCAATAATCATTCCCGAGTGATTATGGATGGTGAGGCTGGATTCATGTTCAGGTGATTATGGACGAATTGATGTAACTGTGTTCGGGTGATTATGGATAAGTGTGTGACTTAGTTCACTTTTGGTACCACATACATAGAGTCTTGTATTGCATTTTGTATAGATTATAACATGATATGATGGTTTCCAGTGTTATAATTTGGTTGTTATGTTTTGATGCATGTTCGTAACTTATGCTTTTGTGGAATGAAAGATTGAATCTATTATGCTAAATAGGGTGAAGTAATAGCTTATGAAGTTCTATTTATTTTATGAATTTATAATGCATGTTAATTATGATGTAGTCTCACCCTTACTTTGATGATTTCAGATTGAAGCTTTAGCGACTTAGGAGTTGGTGAGGATAGCTTGTAGAGCCGTGCTTTTATTTTATCGTGTGTCGGTGTCATGCTCTGGTCTTGTAACACTGGGGAACGCTTGTCTTTAGAGTTACTACTAAACTCTTAAATTGTTTAATTGTTTTAGTTGGATAATTATTTGATGGATTAAGGTGTTGACCTTTGGTGGTATTTGATATTTTGAATTATCCGAGTTTTGAATAAATAATTTTGCTGTGTTAAACATGTGTTGATTAAATTATGTTCCGCAGCTAAGCATGACATATGTATTGGAATTTTATATTTTTAAATCAATTGTGACGCCCTTGGTGACATGTTAACTCTGAGTTAATTATATTATTCTAGGGGTATTTAGAAGGGGTTACAAGGCTCCGGCGTCCCTCCGGCCTCTGACTTTGCTTGACCCCAGGGAGGCAAGCGTGGCACGTTACAATTGACTCGGTTGTACATCCTGGGCCCAAGCGAGCATTTGTTTTGAAAATTAGAAATCAGGAATTGATATATATTATTGATTGTACCAATATTAATGGATGTATGGTCGCCTCAGCGGTAAGACATGCGTGCGTTAGTCCCCTCCCTCTATTAGGTCGCTGGTTCAAACGTGTCTTTTGCAACTTTTTTCCATTTTTTCTGATTTTTACAGGTAACACATACGTATTATTGGAAGCGTGATCTTAATGCATGTGGTCCAATGGTTAACTTTTGAACCTGTGACCCTAAGATCACGAGTTCAACACCTTCCAGGGTCAAACTATTTTTTTTACCACTTGTTTCTTTCTCATTTTCTCAATTTCTTTTATTTTTCTAACTTATTTTAATTTTCTTTTCAAAATTAATTCAAGCATTTTCAAAAATCACAAAAATAAAATAATTTCAGATTTAGGTTAATTAAACATTTAATTAATTGTTGACATAAAAATAATTTTATTTTTCTCATTATTTAAATTATTTTTCATAATTAATTAATAATTAACTTAGAAATTAGGTTTTATTAACTAAAATCGATTTCAAAAAATATTTTCCTTTTACAATTAGGGTTTAGATGTTCTTTCTTATCCTTAGACATTTTTATTTCAATTTATTTACTTTATTTCGTATTTAAATTCTAGAAATCGATGTATATGTCACAAGGTTATTTTTGTAATAGCGTATATTTACTTTTCTCACAATTTACTTTCCGCACCTATATTATGTAACTGCCCCAAAGCCATGTAATAAAGTAGAACATTTACTTTCCGCACTTTACTTTTTGCACTCTCTTATAAACTGTCTATAAACTGCTTAGATGTATGCTAACTAGGGTTTGTATGGCAAGATAAAATCAATCTTAGAACACACTAATTCAAGATTAATTATATATGAATTCAACATACTCTTGCACACTTGCACCCCTTAGGGTATCCTTTCTTGTTGCCTTTCGAATATAATGGTCATGTCCCTCGAACATAGGGGTACCATTAGCAAAGACGCTTACGAATAACATCATCATAGTCCATTCGATACAAAAATCATATCCCTCGATGACCCTCGATGTTGCCTACGAATATATGATCTCGTCCCTCGATTGTTGCCTACGAATAAGTGATGATCATCCCTTTGAATTGCTAAGGTATCCCTACAATGTTTCCTTCAATGACCATACGATGACCCTACAATGATCCCTTCACATCCAATGGGTAGAGTTACCTACCAACTAATTGTATGGATAACCTTATTCTAAAGGAGAAGGAAAAATAACAAGAAACGACCATTCTGAATAGGTAATAAGATTATATTGCTTACTTCAATCAAATATAATAATTTTTCACACCTCACACTTTTCAAAAACTTTTCAAACACTTTGTATACATTTCAACGAAAATCATTACAAAGTTAAAACATTTCCGAACACTTCATATACATTCCAACGAGAATCATTACGAAGTCAAAGTGAAATGTCTTTCAAAATACTTTTCAAAATCACACACACAAAAAATTAAAGTGAGCTAAGCAATTAAGAGCCCTTAGATAACTACGGATGAAAAGGGTGCTAATACCTTCCCTTTTCAGAACTATCTCCCGTACTCAGAATCTAACGAAAGTATTTTCCTGTTCTTTTCACCTTCTCTTTATTGGATAAAATAAAAGTCGGTGGCGACTCTTGATATCCGCAACATTTGTGATAAAATGCAAAATAAACAAGTCAGTTCTCCCACCGTGTTACAAAACTGATGACTCTGCTAGGGAAAACACCCAAAGAGAGGTTACCTTAGGGCTTTAGATCACTTTTACTTGTTTAAATTGCATGACTTGTTTGCTTTATCTTAAGGGTTGTTTGGGTATTATATTTATGGGGGATCCTACACCCGGATCCAGGTTTCCTTAGGTAAGTAGTAATAGATCATCGCGACTGTTAGGCGTAAACCAAAATGGTCAAAATGATGGCTACGGTTAGTGTGACACTTTGGATGTCTTGATGTTCCTCGTGTTCAGTTGAGGAAATATTTGGCGTCTGCATGGTGTCATAAACACTAACTCAACTTTAGAACCCTAATTGACATATCTTGGCCATTAGAAGGTAGTGAGATAATCGGCTTCGGTGCAAACTGAGGTTGGTTGATACTCGATGCTACGCTCATTGAGATTCGACTTTCGGGATGTTTCGATCGACCGTTTGGTAGTCGTACTGAAATAAAGCCTGCGAGAAAGATCCATGATATGAGATTCCTAGAACCCAGGTACTATAGGACAGGTTGAACCAACTTAAACTCTAGAAAGGTAGACACATATACCTCATGCAAGCCTTAAACCTAGGGATATTGTGTAAATTGTTTGTGCTTGCTATTCAAACATGACATCATAACATAATATCATTTCTAACCATTTCAAGGACCTAGAGATTTATCTTTGCTCTTTGTTATAGGGTTATGGCTTCCAGGAAGACTATCTGAATCAATTTTGTGGGAATACCTTCTCAACTCAAAGAGTTAGTCTCAGAAGTTCCCGATCACTCTCAGTTCATCAAGAGGCATGGTTATATACTTGACTTGGTTACCTCCAATTTTGAAGAAGATATGATGAGCCTCGTATTCCAGTTCTTTGATCTGAAGCATCACTGTTTTACTTTCCCAGATTATCAGTTGGTACCTACATTGGAAGAGTTATCTAAGCTACTTAGGATACTCATTCTTGATCAGATACCTTTCACCGATTCAGAAAAATTCTGAGGTTTGAAGACATCGCATCAGAGTTACATCTAAAGCGATTAGACATTGAAGACAATTGGGAAACAAGAAGTGAAGTTAAGGGTTTGCCTAAGTTTCTGATGAAGAAAGATTGAGAATTCTTAAAGGCTATGAGTTTCCATGCTTTCGAAGACATTTTGGCCTTGTTAATCTATAGTTTGGTGCTATTTCCTAATCCGGACCAATTCATAGACGTGAACGCCATTAAGATTTTCCTCACCCATAATCATGTGCCTACCTTGTTCAGAGGTATTATGCATTCTCTCTACACTAGTACTATGAAAAGACAAGGGACTCTCATGTGTTGCATACTGTTATTATCCAGGTGGTTTATTTTACACCTTCCTCGATCAGTGATGAAGAATGAACAAGGTTTAAAATGGTCTCAAAGGTTGATGTCACTCTCTCATTCAGATATCCATTGGTGTCTTTACTCTCAAAAGGACTTCACTTTCATTGAGCGATATGGAGAATTCCCTAATGTACCACTCCTTGGCATAAGGGAGGTGTCACCTACAACCCTTCCTTGCCATTACGGCAGTTTGGTTATGCTCGAAGAGATGGTCCTCATGATATGCTTCTCCAAGACATCGTATTTGACTACGACAATGATCTCCAAGGTTACCGTCAAAGATTTGTGCAAGCTTGGGGCATGGTGAAGAAAACTAATACCAAGACTTTGGGGCACAAAAATTATATTTCTTGGGAACCTTTCCTCAAATGGGTACGAGCTCGCGCTCAAAACCTCATGATGCCATATACTGCTATCCTGCCATTGATTATGGAACCTGTTGCTGAAGATGACGAACCATATACCATTCTTCATCCAGACATGCCTACTGATTTTGAAGAATTGAAAAGATCCTAGATTCAACTCAAGGAACAAAGGGATACCTTCGAAGCCTAGTGCTATGCAAGCGAGACAAGGGTATTAGAACTGTCAACATTGCTTCACGAGGAGCAAAGCATTAACACCTACTTCAACACAAAGAGGAAGCGTTCATGAGAGACCTAAGCTCTAGGAATTTCATTTTTATTGTTTGAACTTTCATTTGTACTTGCTAAATCAACTAATAAAAAGTTTGTTCTTATTTGTTTACCAAATTTAAATTCCTAAAGGTCCTTGAAAACATTGCATTGCATAACATTGCACATTATAACATATCATTTCATAACATGTACTTTGAAGATTGGTTTTCTTATTTTCTCGCTGCTTATTTCAGAAACAAATGGCTCTTGAACAAATTATCAAAGATCTTTAAGCTCAGAACGCTCAGTTCTAGGAGATGTTCACCAATTTGGCCCAAGGTTAGAAAGATCTAAAAAAGCTCATCACCAAAAAGAAGAAGACCATTGGCTTTATCAACCTGGGAAGAAAACACAGAGGTTCAATCAAGGTAGTCAGACAACTTGAATTCTCATACAAGAGCAGTGAAACTGAAGGAAGCGTAAAAAATAATGAAGGAAGGCATCATGAGTTTGAAAATGAAGAGGGAGACTATATGAGCGAGCAATATCCTGACAACGAAAAGTACAAGCAACTTTAAGACCGCCTAAATGCTGTGGAGAATCTAGAAATGTAAGGGCTGAACTTTGATGATCTAAGTCTGGTTCCTGGAGTAGTAGTTTCCCGCAAGTTCAAGGTTCCTACCTTTGCTAACTACAATGACATTTCTTGCCCGAAGCTGCATCTGAAGTCCTATGTTCAGAAGATCCATCCTCATACTGAAGACATGAAGCTGTGGATACATTTCTTTATTCTGATAAGTTTGGAGCAATGTTGTTGTTTGGCTTGATTTGCAGAATTTGTAGATTTTGAAGGAGCAAACACGTATATTATACTTCGACCAATTTATGCGAACGATATCGGGAAAGGTCAAGGAGAAGACTTGTTTGATATGTCTGGTCATAATTGTTGAAATATTAAATTAGATTGTATTATATTAGATTTAATATTTAAATATAATTCAATTTGTGTAGACTCATGTATAATTAGAGTTGTATATAAATAATTTTAATACAATTTAATAATACAAATCTTTATTTCAATTGGTATTCTCTTTCTTTCCTCATTAAAAGTGTCTCACACACGTTAAAATTTGCAATTTAGACGGTATTATTTTTAATATAAAAATGGTGTCGTGAATTTGACAAACTTTCGACATTTGAATAGAAGAATTTCTTCGTTGTATAATTGATTTCAAACCCTATTAAATTGTATCGATGCGGATTAAGACATTATTTATGTTATTTTTGGTCTAATGAATATCCCTTATACTCCTAATTTATACTCTTAATTATAATTAATTAATCTTTGTTTATAAAAAAATTAATTTAAATATTTTCTTAACACCTTTAACAAGATTCTATCAAATAATAAAACTTTTAATCTATTGATAGTTATTTTAAAAAATAAATACGTTATTTAGCTAAAAAAATTAAATTTTATAAAAAAAAACTAAATAAATAATTGGTCCACTTCCTAGTGGGAATCACTTTTGCACGTTATGAAGGAAAAGATCTGAAAATCTGAATAATGCAATGAACCAAAAAACAAACACAAATAATTATTAAAAAAAAAAAAAAAACACACACACACACAAATAAGCTATTTTTTTATAATATTAATTAAGTAAAAAGTGATTTTCCTATAAACGCGATTTGCGGCTGGGATTCTTGCCACTCTGAAATCATCGCTGTTCTTCATTCTTCAACTCTGTAAGCCTTTCTCAATTTCTCAATTCTAATAATTGTCTAATGGATCATGTTTTTAACATTGAAAATTTGTGAGATTTTGGTGAATTAACTCATTTCAGTTGTGCTGGTTTGATCCTCTACTTTTATATTTGCTAGGTTTATTTTTTCCCCAATTGAAAGAGTTATGATGTTTTTTAATTCAGTAAAGTTTTACTTTTTAAATTCAGTGTTCTTCAATTTCAATTTTGATGCATTGTTAGGAATAGTGCAACTCATTGACTTAATTTTAAGACTGCTGTGGTGTGTTGTTTGAACAATTTTAGATAAAGCTGCTTCATTTGTATCTATCCTTTTAATGGTGTGAGTTTTGTATACTTTCCATCGGAGTAGTGAATACCGGATAGCGATAGCGGGATAGTCACTATTTAATCTGTAAAACTTTTACTGGCATATTTGTTGAGTTATATGGCCATGTCATGTGCAGCAAAGTACGAATATGGAAGGAACTGTTTTTGCTCCTGCATTGGAAGGAATAAAGAATGTTAAGTCGGAAGAGGGAGAGATTCTGTCACAGCCTTTCTTGGAAGTGTGCAAGCAGATACTTCCTGTTATAGGTACATGCTCTAGGCCCTTTACTTTGTTATCGTTACAAGACAAGGATTGTGAAAGTAAAATGTGTTTGTGAGAGCAACATAAAATGGTCTTTTTGAATAATCGAATGTATGTTAGAAATACGGTATCTACCATAATTTTTTTCTAATAATGCAAATCAAGTCTATGCATCATTGAAGTCTGTAACTAAATAAATAGTCACTAACTGACTGCTTCTGTTAAGACAATTGTATCTTTATTGAGCTACTCCCTTTACCTTACTCCTTATATTCGACTCATACTAGTAATTTTCATGTCAGGTTCTTCATATGATTGTATGGTTCTTTTCTAATTCTATTATATTATGGAATTGTATATGCAATATCACTGCATTTGAGACATTTTCTCTTTTTATCCCTTAGCAATATGTGAACACTTTGCAGACTGTTTTTGTCTCTTGGTTATGTAAGTGTCTAAATCTTTTTTTTACCGATACATAAATATTTCATGAAGTGGAAAAGGAGTAGAAAACAGGAGGACCGTGAAGCCTTCTCTATAAAAAACATACACGCATATATATTTCGTTCTGTAAAAGAAGTTTGTCACAATCTAAATTCTACAACTTAAACATGTAAAACATGATAGATTGCAAATCATTTTTTGCTGCAATTTGATGCTTGGTCTTTGTCTCAACTGTACTATAATATGAGTGCTTGTTCTGTTATTGGCTGAACTAGTGTTTTTCTAATGGCAGAAAAGTTTGGAGCTGCTATGACCCTTGTTAAATCTGACATAGGTGGCAATATATCGGTATGTTTTGTCACCTATTTCCATTGTATGTGTTTTTCTATATGTGTGTTATCATATCATTCATATGATTGCTTGCAGCTTTAAATTAATGTAATATTTTTTTGTTATATGAATATACCATGGTTATTTGGCTTTGCCATATCTTGAGGTATAAATTGGGTGTAGATTCATTTTTCAAATTTAGGTGTAGCTGAGTTATATATGATTGTGCTCTATGTTGGAAATTCCGCCATCACTTCAGTCCGCCTCTAGCCGCCAAATTGTGGCATAGGGCTGCCTTCATTGCAGCCTCCAACACCTTTGGTGTGTTGGGTGTGAAGGGGTAGGTTTAGTCCCACATTGTCTAGATATATGGTTTGTGTAGTGCTTATAAATTTTGGGCATCTCTCACCTTATAAAGCTGGTTTTGTAAGGTTAAATTAAGCCCTACCAAATATAAGGTGGTATCTGCCGTTGGGCTTCCGTCCCGCTTTGTCCACACTTCAAGCTCATTGGGGACTGAGCATGAGGGGGGTGTTCGAATCTAGTTGCCTAATTGCGGTATTTGAGCTGCCTTCTTTGCAATCTCCAACACCTCCATCATGTTGGGTGTGATGGGGGTGGATTTAGTGATATGGTATATTGGACGCACCTTATAAGTCGGTTTTGTAAGATTGAGTCAGGCTGAACCCAAATTTTAAGACTTTACATTTTATACAACTTTTGGTACGTTGTATGTGCCATAAGTAAATACTATTGGATTCAATAATTCAGATGCTATGTATTCTTACTCTATACTATTACTATGTTGATTTTTATGGCAGAGATTGGAAGCTAAATATTCATCTAGTCCGACCAAATTCAACTACCTGTATAGTTTGGTACAAGTAGAAGTTGAAACTAAAACTGCCAAGTCATCATCCAGTTGTACCAATGGGCTTCTTTGGCTTACAAGGTAATTCTATCTGTAATGACATTCTCAATTCTCGTTTTATAGAAAACAATTTCTTGACATTGTAATATCCAAGCAGAGTTTTTTTTTGTATGAGTTAATGAACAGCCAAAATAAAGACCAGGAAATGATCATGATTTGCATAAGACTCAGAGAATTATTTAAGTGAGAAATATGATATTATTATAAGTAACATCAATTTTCTCAACATGATAATTGGGGCCAAAATACAACATGATAATTGACATAATGAATATAGATTCTGTTAAGAACAGGAATGTGTGCAAAAATGCAAGTTTACTATGTTCATTCTTATAAACAATCTAAAGCGCCAACTTCTCATTTGTTCTGATTGACTCACTTTTCAAGATGATAGGGAAGGTTATATTAATTTTATAATATTTCAGGAGCTTCAATTATAAAGCATTTTATTTTTCTTCAATTCTCTTTGAACTTATGAAGCTCTGGATAATTCATAGCTTACTAATCTTTATCTCGTTGTCAGAGAGCCTCAGCAAACACTTAATTGTTTCCTTTATGTTGTTTACATTTATTTCTCTGACCTAAAAATTCTTCAGAGCAATGGATTTCTTGGTGGCACTTTTCCGGAACTTAATCGAGCATACAGACTGGTCAATGTCACAAGCCTGTACAGATTCCTATAACAAGACTCTAAAGAAGTGGCATGGATGGCTTGCTAGTTCAACCTTCAGTGTAATGGATTTGTTTTCTATTTTTACGAGTTTTCATGTAGTATATGGCAACATACTTTTTGTAACAATAAATACTTCATCTACAGGTAGCGATGAAGCTTGCTCCTGATAGGAAGAAATTCATGGACGTGATACAGGGAGGTGGCGATGTTAATGCTGACATAGAGAAATTTTGTACCACTTTTTCTCCTTTCCTTGAAGAGAATCACAAGTTTCTGGTAAATTTTGTTGTTAAAGAAATCCCATTTATATAGTGATAGCAGTTCCACGGTAAAGATATTTAATTTCTTAAAGGATCTTGGAACTTAAAAGCTTGTTGTTTTGGCGCAGGCTCGATTTGGCTTGGATGAACTGAAGGCTTCATGAAGCATGGATTCAGTGTCTATTGATGAATGGCTCTTGCATGGTCACTCTCTTTTTTGGTTGTGTGTTTATGTTTATGCACTATGTTTCTCTTTTGGCATCCAAAATAATAAACATGATAACAAAAAAATTCAATGACTTATAGTTATTTACCTTACAGATGATTGTTTTCTGCTTGGTGATATGGATGTTGAGACATATGCATCTTTGTTTGGCATGAAGTAAATTGATTGAACTATATAGTTTTGCATGTGGTTAATTGATTATATTTAAATTTAACGGGATAAAAAGTTTAAAGTTTGAATCTGATTTGCTACATGGACTTATTTTTAATAACCAAAAGTGTGCTCAAGGAGATAAATAAAACTTGACCAAAAATTATTTCTGTTAAATGTTCAACAATTCGTTTTTAATTAAAGTTCATAAATCATTTGAGTTCAATTATATAATTTAAATCAGCAATCTGACATATTTATAAATAGATTAATAAATTAATAAAATTTTACAAGATATTTTAGGGTATCAGACTTTACCTCTTCATTTTTAAATAAAAAAAATACATTTACATGTCTGATTATTATTATTTTTAAAAAATAAAAATATAATGATACATTTAAATGTATGATTATCATTATTTAAATAAAAATAATATGTTTGACCAATATATGAACAAATTTGTAATTTAGTCAAAGTATATAATTCATTATAATAACAATAATAATTAACTCGAGACCTTTTAAAGGCCTAATTGAAATGAAGTTCGAAGAGTTACAAGCATCTATTGACACATGAATTGATGTTGGAACAAAGATAATTAGAGAAAGTTGCATAGCAAGCCAAACAAAGGTGAAAGAAAAATGGAAGAAGTGGCATTAGGATGGTGCTAGTAAGAAACCAAAGAGTCAATGATAGGCAAACAAGAATGATGCATCTCATAACAATAAGAGACCAAATATGAAGGAAATGCAATGTTATTGCTGTGTTAGTAAGAAACGAAAGAGTCAATGATAGACAAACAAGAATGATGCCTCTCATAACAATAAGAGACCAAATATAAAGGAAGTGCAATGTTATTGCTGTTAAAGTTTTGGTGATTATGCTAGAAACTGTTTCTTCAACAAGGACACCAATGGTAATGACAAAGAAGAGGCACAATTTGCACATGGAGGAAATAGTGACTCAGAGGAGTTTATTTTGATGGCCAACATACACCTAACTCAAGGCAAAACCAATGTGTGATATCTTGATACTGGTTGCATCAATCACATGACAAGTAACAAAAACTAATTTATCAAGCTTGATGACTCAATGAGAAGATCCATTAGATTTGCATATAATAACATGGTACCTCCGAAGGAATGATAAACATTCTTGTGAATAAGAAGAATGAACATGAATTAATCATAAATGGTATTATGTATGTTCCTTCAATGACAATTAACCAATTAATTATAAATGGTATTATGTATGTTCCTTCAATGACAAATAGCCTGTTAAGTTTATCCTTCTTCTTGACAAAAACTATTCTATGAGGTTAGAAGATAGGAAGTGTAAGTTGTCTGATACCCGATTAAACAATATACCATTCAAGATTATGATCAACATGCTAGAGCATCAGTGTCTTGCATCAACCACTAATGAAGACTAAAATTGGATTAAACATCAGAGATATGGCCACCTCAATTTTAGAAGTCTCAGCTTGATGCATATGAAAAAGATTGTGTACGAAATACCCAAAATAAAATTGCCAAAGCAGATGTGAGAGGAGTGTTGCATTCCCAAGCAAACAAAAGGCATTCAAACATGATTTGTCAATAAAGTCAAAATAGAAGTTAGAAATTGTGCACTCAGATGTGCGTCGTCCATTTGAAGTAAAGTCACTAGGTGATAACTGTTACTTCTTAACCTTCATAGATGAATTCACCGGGTATATGTGAATTTACTTGATGGAGAAGAAAAGTGAAGTATTCACCAACTTCAAAAGATTCAAATGTTAGTTGAGAAACAATCTAAATGTGCCATAAAGAAGCTTAAAGCTGATGGTGGTGGAGAGTACACCTAAGTGGATTTCCTAATGAGTTCACAACGCAGCTCATAAGGGAAGAAATCTAAAATGGTAAAAAAAAAACTTTTTTGAAAGCACAAAAACAGTAGTAGGTTGAACTAAATACACGTGATCAAATCGTTGATTGCTATTTGTGTTGAACGAAAGAGATAACAATGTTTCCACTTGTTTGCTTCATGCATGAAAAGATCAAGTATCGGAATCAAAACTAGAGTTAAGTTCCTTTCTAAAGATTTTAAAGATGATAATTAGTAAGTGTTTTAAAACTAAAAAATGTTCCATTTGATCAAACTAATGAGTAAGTGTGGACTGAACGCATGTGATGGATTGTTATTTGTGCGTTTTGTAAATGTGTGCTCACATCTGACTATGTCGTCTATTCCTTGATGCATAAACAAAACCAAAACTAAAAATTAACTTAGATTCTAATATTTCAATTTCTGTCAATACTTTATAAACAAAACATATAACAAAACCCACAAATAACAATACATCACATTCGTTTAGTCCACACTTACTCATTAGTTTGATCGACTGGAACCTTCCTAGTTTTAAAACACTAATTACTATCTTTAAAATCTTTAGAAAGGAACTTAACTCTAGTTTTTATTCTGATACTTGATCTCTTTATGCATGAAGCAAACAAGTGGAAACGACGCTATCTATTTCGTTCAACACAAATAGCAATCAACAATTTGATCACATGTATTTAGTTCATTTGTGCTTTCAAAAATGATTTTTTTTTTACCATTTTAGATTTCTTCCCTTATGAACTTAACTCTTATAAATATGTCTTAATTCATTCAATAAACATATACCTGCTAACTCTTCACGAATACTAATCTAACAAATAAAGTAGTTGTCATCTAATCAATTGACTCAGACACTAGACTGTTTGTGCCCTCCCATTCTCTCTCGCCCTAAATATTGATCTCTCTTTAATTCTTCAATTTGTGAAATAACTTGAAAGTCAAGTTACCTCACAAGAATAAAATCTCTTTTTGATAGTCAATAATAATATAACAGAATAAATATACATGATCAGTTTCATACTATTATATTTCAAAAATTATTTTGGCCACAATAAAAACCACAGGGGTCAATAAAACTTCAAGTATTAGTTGTAACTGTATAAATTTTAAATTAGGTTCACCAAATTGAGAAATGCCATGCAAAATGCATTACACAATTCAGAATTCAAAGCGTTATTGTCGCATATTTGATGACCAAAAATAGGTTCCAAATATTAATCCTTAATATAGTCAAAGCACATGAAAAAATTAGATTGCAACATATATGGATGTCCATCAAAAAACATGTTTAGTTACTGGTTTTGATTTGCTTGGCCACCGATAGGGGGCGGTAGATCAAAATCCAGTAAGCATTCAATTTTGGTTCTTGAGATTTTCCCCAGTCTCCCTCTTTTTGGTTGGTTTTCTTTGGTTTGGTTTGTTTCTTCCTCTTTCCAAACCAATCCCAGCCAAGATCTGTTTCCTCTCTTACTTTTCCTCCCATGCATATTTCTTCTCATCTTCATATTTTTCATGCTTAACCTAAGCTTTCATTTGAAGTGGAAGAAGGCTTTAAAGTACTGCAAATGAATCAACAAGGAGGTGGAGCAGGAGGAGGAGGGTCGATCAAAATGTCCTCGACCGCTGTGAAAGGCCAGATGAAAGGCCTCCTTAAAGGACTAAGATACATTTCCCAAATTTTCGGTAACTAGTTTCGTCAAATACATTTCAAAAACCTTTATAGTAATGCAGCAAAATTTCATTGAATATTAAAGGATAAGAGTTTTGCAGATGAGGATGAAGAAAAGGAGATACAAATTGGGTTTCCTACAGATGTAAAGCATTTGGCACATATTGGATGCGAAGATGGAAAGGCGAATCCACCTAGCTGGATGACCGAGTTTAAAGATTCACAACCATCTTCACCGAAAGCAAAGACATCTGATGGCCTAGGTTTGATTTTTCATTATCTTCGATTATCTTATATACCTCTGAACAAATGTATCTGATGCAAACACGTGTTTATGTTTGTGTATGTTTTTGTAATGATGAATTATGCATGCATGCAGATAGTGGTAATAATAGTGACACCAATAGTAGTGTAAAAGGAGAAGGAAAGAAAAGCCACACCCGAAAGTCGAGGCATCGTTCATCGGACAGCCAATCTTCAATAAGCTCTCCACCGCGAGAGGAAGGATCGAACAAGCCATCACGACGACACCATTCTTCAGAAACTTCTAGAAGACACAACCGTCATTCGACAGAAGAAGAAGATATCAACAAACCACCAACTAAACATACGCATCGCAGAAAGACCAAAACGTCGGAGGACAAAGACAAAGAGTCTTCTTCCACCAGAAAGCCTCGAAGGTCGTCTAAGGCTGGTTCCTTAACTGATGTCTCGTTCACGAATCTTGCGCCTGGACCTGGGCCTGGATCTGTTTCTGGGCCTTTAGCCTAATAATAGTGTGTGCTGGCATTAATAATTCAGTTTTAGAGAGAGATTTCAGGAGCAGGATACATTCTTCTCTTGTTAATATTATTATTATTATTATTATCACAATATATCATCATCATCTTTTCATCTTTTGCTTGGTGTTGTCACTTCAAAATACCACCGCTATTATTCTTCCATCTTTTCTCTTCTTTTAATTTGGAAATGTTATTATTACTGCTTGTTTTTGAATCCTTATGGATTTTCATTGTACAAGTAATAATTAAATGATTAGTTACCATGTGAAAATTATATAATCTGGTTTGGATAGAACAAATTCACTATATCAGTAAATGAACAGATTAGATTCAACACAAAAACAAATAGTAGTATTTAATAGGAAAATTAAATCGCATTTCGAGCAAGAAACATCCAAATCCCATACAGTTCATGTTTCGGTAAATTGAAGCTAATTTGCCACAACATTTTGTTCCAGGTTCTCTTTGTTGGAGATTCTTAAAACAGAATCTTTCTTTTCACTTGATTTGACAGGAGAATATTTTGTAGGAACCGGTGTTCCGAATTGCGAGAGTTCCCTTTGGTTTCCACAAAGAGTGAATATGTTGTGGATTCTCAACATTCTATTTGAACCATTGTTTTCCTTGTCAGCCTCGGAGTAATCCTCTTTCTTTGGACTCTTTCCGACAGAATAATCCTCTTTCTTTGGACTCTTTCCGACGCTACATACCCTCTTTTCCTCTATGACTTCTTTCTCCACTTCCTCGTCTTCTTCTACTTTATCCTCATGATCTTGCTCTCCCTCTCCTTCTTCTTCATATACTGTACTTAGACATGCTTTTGGACCAAAGTTTGGTGCATATTCTTGATCAACATTCAAAGTATTTGAAAAGGGTTGAACTGGTGAAATGCCTTGCATGCCAACGATAACTTCGCGTGCAAGGAACGGCTCTTGATCATCCATGTCCAGATCCATTGATTTCACCATTGCAAGATCATCCTCACTTTTGTAAACACTGAGTAGTTTTCTCATAAACCCACTTGGCTCCATCTCTTTCGATCCGTTTTCATCTTTACGTCGTTCTTGCTTAGAAGAACTCAGCTGCAACTCTATTTCTTCCAGTCTCTTTCTCAGAATCTCAACTTCCTCCTGCTGCTGCAATATCCTCTCTTCCATTCTCTTCCTCTCCAGCTCGACAAAATCATTCGTCATTCTTTGACACTCTTCCAACTTCTTTTCCAACTCCTGTCTCAAAAGACGGGTTCGTTCGTTTACCTTTAGGTTAATCTCCTCCTCACTTGCAGCAGGAGCTGTTTCCACTTTGGCTCTTAACTCAGCAATTTCTTCTTCTTTCTTCAATAGCTTTTTGTGCGCTTCGTTTCTCTCTTTCTCTTTAAGCTTGTTTTCCATTTGTAGTTTCATAATAAACTCATCCATTGCAGCGATTCTTGATCCCAAGATGACGGTTGAAGAAGAGTCCTCCTCCTTAACCGGACTATGAGGACCACGAACTATACATTTTGCTTTGGCTCCATATTCTAGTGTTGAGATTGTCTTGTGTATCTCCTTCGGATCAGGACTTGCACATAGTATCATTAGAATTTTTGACTTATCATCTTCAAAGGAATCCTTAAAAAGGGAAAATAGAAAAAAGTACTCAGCACCAAAAGAACTAACATGAAACGAAACACAAACCAAGCAGAAGCATCGTAATTACCTGCAGAAGCATGGTAAGTTTGCTGTCCCTAAACGGCACGTGTGAATCGCCATTTGCAATAGACTCAACCACTCTCTTCAGTGCTATATTACCTTGATTAATTTTCGCAGTCTGTAAAATTATCGACAGTATAATACAATCAGAAGAGAGCATAACATTCATGGCAAAGAAAGAAAATTAGTATTAATGCAGAAAAATGGTAACCTGCATTTTTGCCTCAAATCCAGTTTGACCAGCTTGCTCAATATTTTCTGATCCTGCCATGTCCACAAGCATTAGCCGTCCTCCCACTGTTGGGACATCAAGTATTACCTGATAAGAATCGAAAACAAGTCATCAATTATCAATAAAGGAATCTTTATAAATTTAATCAGAACCTCCATCTATAAAGCAACTATACCATGCAGTGACTTCTAGAACTCCTGTCATTACAAAGTGTGCTTTTAACAATCCTTCGCTTTTCCACTTTCTGAATTTCCTTTGAGATCTTCCCTGCTTCATTTCCAGATATGTAGGTTGCATTCTTCGCCTTTTTCCCCATCACCTCAAGCTTGACCTACAAGTCAAGTTACAAAAGTAAGAAAAAGGCACTATCCAAATGTTCAGCACATATAACAACTATTTAATATGATAATAGTTCCGTAATCACTTCAAAACTAACATCTGATATTTAACATTGATTTGAATAGTCACAAGTTACCAAATAAGCTTTTTTCATCCAGAGCAAATGAGCTAAACAAAGAGTAAACTTAACAAACCAAATTTGTACAAATTATGAAAATAACTAAAACATACAAACTTCATAAACATATAATAAAATTGAGCCAAATAACAACCTAAAGCCAAATTAAAGATATGACAAAGTTGAGCCAAATAACAATCCTAAAGCCAAGATATGATAAAGTTGTACTAGTACAAATTATGAAAATAACCAAAACATACAAACTTCATAAGCATATATTAAAGTTGAGCCAAATAACAATCCTAAAGCCAAATCCAAGATATGATCTGAAGAACCAAAGCCTAAAGAAATAACAGATCAAGCTATACACAACATGTTATATTACATGTACTCTATTCTATTACCTTTGAAGCATGGCTCTTAGACCAGCCAAATCCAAATCCTCCACCACCTCCTCCATTGGTAGCCAAGAGATCATAAATCTCCTCATTATAAATCTCCAAAACAGTAACCTGAACAAAAGTTCTCAACCCTATAGAGTCACCATCACTTCCGTCTCCACTAATCTCGGAATCCGTATCTCCATCTCCAAGAATATCCCTCAAAGCCTTATACACAATCCCAGCCTGCTTAGAACACCCAAACATGGTATGACTCTTGCCAGAACCAGTTGGGCCATACATCATAATGGTGCATTTGTCCCCCAATTTAACTCCATTGATCCTCGACTCCACAAACTTCTTGTAAAACAAATCCAATTCCTCTTCCTCAGACACAGACACCCCATCAAGCGTAAAATCCCTATACCCAAAATCCGCACGAACCCTAATCGATCTCGAGTTAGAACTCGCCTGAAGAACCGATAAAGGCTTATCTTTTCGATCCGGGTAGTCACGGATTCTAGCAATAACTTCAATCGGGTGTTCAGGTGGGGATTCTTTGTTGGAAGCAAAATTGGGATTCGGAGATGGATGTGGATGCGGTGATTTGAAGCCATTGAAGTTTAAGCGATGCTTTGAATTCGGAGTTCTCAGTTGGGTGGAATGAATCGGCTTGGAAGAAGGTGTGGGTGCCATGAATTTGAAATGACCCAGAAACGAAATTGAAGAAAGATCGAACCTTTATGGTTGAATCTGCGACCCAGTAGAGAGAAAGTTCAAGAAAAAAGTAGAATTGAAGAAGATGAAAGGAGAAAGACAAAACTAGTGTATAACGTTGAAACGAGGGTTTTGAGGAATGAAGAACCAAAATGTAGCCGTTACAGTTTCTAACGTCTATATTTTTTATTCTAAAAGTGGTTAAAAAATTGAAACTTATACCAAAAAAATAAGTATAATGCAAATTGTGACAAATCATGTAATAGTAGAGTACAAAAAAGGTAACATACTTTAAACCCCAATCTCATTAAAAAATTGTAATTAATTTAGTGTAATTGCAAATTCTAATTTAAAATTAGTTGAAGAAGATAAAGATGGATATATGATTTAAAAATAAGTTTTAAAGTTAAATGGTTATGCACTTATTTTATCACCCATTTTTCTCTAAGTTTAAACCATATTTTTTATTTCTTGAATTTTACTTCTTTTTTTTTTTATATAATTAATTCATTTGTAAGAAAAAATTTCAATAAATGATCTATTTTAATTTTAAATGTAACATTTTTTCGAAAAATGTCAAGCGCATTTTAAGGAATTAAATATAAAAATGTTGGTAGTGATTTTTTAATTATATGTTTTTTCTTTCTTTATTTTTAAATTGTTTATGTTAGAATAATAATGCAGTGTAAGTAAGTGGAAAAATAGTCTCACATTTGATAAAAATGTGAAGACTTGAACATATATAAGTGGGAGAATTCACTTGACTAAAGTGCATAATCTCCAACTTTGTATCGATGCACTTAGTATAAACTCCCTCAAACAATTTCAACCTTCTTCAACACTAGTCTCTTCTAATTTTTCCATGGACCTCGTTAACATTATTGAAGATAAAGTTATAAGAAGAGAGAGAGAGTCAGCTACAAGAAGTTGTTGAGAATGAATCTCTATTAACAATTACATTCACTTCAACATTGACCTCTTCCGATTTTTCCATGGATCTCGTTAACATCTTAAGACATATTTTTAATGTAACATTAATAACTTTTACAAATTGTTAGACACATAAGGAGTCAAGTGTGAAATTTTTGCTTCGTAAGTTATGTTAATGCACAAGATTGAAGATGAAGATAAAAGAAGAGAGAGAGAGAGAGAAAGACAACTACAAAAACTTGTTGACAATGAATCTCTATTAACAATTACATTAACTTTATTTACAAAAATTCTAACAACAAACTTGTTTATATACACAAAATAAACTGTCACATAGGCCATAACAAAAGTATGCTTAGTAGTTAAACTAACACATAAAAGTGTCTTCTAGAAAAATATCTAACTACTATTTTTTTACTGAATAGTCTCAAAAACTTACAGCTCCTGGTTAACACCTTCAGAAGCTATTGCTTCTGACTAGCAAATCCATAAACTTCTTATTCTAACAACAACTTATGAGTAACCACAACTTCTGAAAATGAATTACTTATAACACCATCCCTTAATCCATATTCAGCTAATTAAATTCTACAACACCAATTACATCCCTCAAATAGAAAAAGTGTTCAGTCTTGTCAACCTTCTTCAAAACATCTGCAATTGCTTCTAAGTGCTACAGTGTGCAACTTCTAGCACTTCATTATGGACTTGACTTCTCAATAAATTGAATTTTATGTCAATGTGCTTGCTTCTTCTATGCAACATTGGGTCCTTGACAAGACTTATAGTTGATTTATTGTCAATCATTACCTTAACAGGTTTGCTCATCTTGATCTTCAGATCATGTAACAAATTCATCAACCAAACAGCTTGACACGTCGTCAAAGCACCTGCAATATACTCAACTTCACAAGTTGATAACGCAACCACCGGTTGTCTCTTGGAGCACTAAGAAATGAAGCTTCCTAGATATTTGAAAAAATATCCATAAGTACTTCTTTTGTCAACTCCGTCTCCATACCAATCAGAGTTTGAATAGCATATCAACTCTGCATCAATTTTAACACCATAAGAGAACAACACTACATACCGGAGAGTCCTTTTAATATACTTTAGAGCATTAAGTTCTTCTTTCACGGTATTCAACTTCACTTTCTTCTTGAAAGATTCTTCAGTACTAACTGGTTTAGAGTCTACTAACATGACACACTGAATGACTTCTTCCTCATATTATACTTCAGTGTCTTGCAACATGTTAAACTCTGCGAATCTTCTTGGTATTTGTTAGATTCTTTGTGGCCTATGAACTTGTTCAGAATCTTCTTCCAATTCTGGAACAATATCAAATATTGGACCACCTTTAGAAACCACCATGACCAGATAGGATTATCTTCAGATTTTGGATCATCATCAGAATATGGATCAGAATCAAATTCACTTTCAAAATTAAACTCTTCTTTAGAGTCATATTTTTCTTCAGAGTTACCTTCAAACTCTGACTAATCTTCAAAACCTCCAGAATCATTTTCTGACTCTGACTTATCTTCAAATTTTCTTTCTGACCCTGACTCATCTTTAGAGCCCTCTTCAGGTTCTGACTCATATTCAGAACCTTCAGATTTTGAACTATCTTCACAAGTTACCTCAAGTGTTAACACCGCACTAGAGTTAGACTGAGACTTTCTCCAATCCTATTCTTATGAATCATTCACAATGAAGCCTCTTTCGACTTCAACTTCAGAGTCATCTTCAGAATCAGACTCAACTTCAAATTCAGAGACATCTTCTATTTCTGACTCATATTCAGAGTCTCCTTCAAAATCAAAAAACGTCAATCACACATGTTCCTCATCAGATTCATAAGTCATCAATAACACATTTTCATCATCAGAATCTCCTCTGACAACTCTTGTGACTCTAGACTACTTTGTAACTCTTTAATTCTCACGGTGTCTAGATCTTTAAAATGTTCAATTGATAGAACAATGTAATCAAATTGAGGAGTAAGATATTTCAATATCTTCTCAATGACTACTTGTTCAAAAAGTGTTTCTCCACACAATTTCATCTCATTTGTGATCAAAATCACTCTAGAGATGTATGTAATCAGGTACCTTCTCATTGTTCTTCATGTTGAGATTCTCATATTACTTACATAGAGATTGAAACTTCCATTCTTCACTAACACATCACCATCGTAGCATCGTGTTAGTATATCTCACACAGACTTCACCGTCATTGAATTAACAACTTGTGTATCATTTTGTGGCAATTATTGACTTATTTCATTTGAATATAGTAAATAGAGTACATATTTCGTTATCATGTAAATATTGTGTATAGTCGCATTTTGGTATAAATATTGTATCGATTGATTGTTTTTATCTCATTTTTGTAGGTACTAAAGCAATTATATTTATTCATTACAATATAAAGCATTGAATAAGCTTTACAATGCTTCTGACCGTGCGCAAATCGGAATTACAGTTTTCAAGTTATGACAAAAATAAAAGCTGATTTTTTCTCGCAACAGCAGGTCACACGCTAAAAACTCATTTGTACAACACTATAAATTCATTTGTACATCATTTTTAGGGCATGATTTTGAGACTTTTTACTCCAAACTCCATCAGAACTATTCTTTGAGTTTAGAGACTAGAAAACAATATTGGACGATACAACTTGATGATTCAGAATCAGATTTGTATCAATGCTTGAGACATCAACATGGATGCTTGTTCTTCTTCTATCTTCTCTTTGTATTCTCTCTTGTTGGATTTTGTATGTAAGCTTACTTTGATTGTATGTATATTTATTGATCATGGTGTTGTATACTATCTATTTTATAAAAAACGATCATTGATCGTAAAAACGACCATACTAAAACATTTATTCCTACTTCCAAGCTTGGAAACACTAAAAATATTTGGATTATCTAACCTAAAACACAATTTCTAGGTGAAATTACATTAAATCAAAAAAGTTAAAAAATAACTTATAATTTGTAACCTTTGTTGGTTGGTGAAGCTTGAACAATGATGTTTGTCTGTTGTTTGTTGATTTCTGATTAGATTTTCGCACAATGGGATGACTTTCACACTGAGATTTGAGAGGGTTTTGTGTTTGAGCTCAAAAACACTTTCTGAAAAGAGGAAGGGAAGAGACAATCCGCATATATGTGTTAACACAAATCGGAAATGTACTTACGAGCCCTTCCTGTAAGTGCATTTTCGATTTATTTCTACGTGACATTTGAGATTTCTAGGCTATACTTTAGTTTGTAGTTGTGATGCTTTCAAAAATATAACTATGAATCCCTCCCGTAAATATATTTCTGATTAATTCCCTGTTATTTCGTAAATATATTTCCGGTTAATTCCTTGTTATTTTATAGGATCTTTCCCATCCAAGGCCTGACTAAAGGTACTTCCGAAAACATATTTCAAATAGCTGGAGACATTATTTCAAATAGCGGGAGGCATTTATGTATTTTCTCGCGTTAGAGAAACATAGGGTATGTTAAGAAATTCCTCTCAAATAAATCAATCTAAAAATCTAAAACTTTTTTGGGAGTTATTTCATTCCAATAATCAGTGGGAAATATTTTAGAGAAGCAAAGCTCTAAGGCAAAACAAAGTTATCAATTACCATATCTTTTCCTCCATTTTGACAGGGCTCCAGCTCCATGTTCAAACAATTTAGGAAAACAAAACTTGGCGAATTCATGATGGTGCAAGGATCAATTTTTTAGTTTTATGATTGGAGTGGTACTTCACTGTTACATATCCTATACACTCATATCCATTAACATCATAACCTCAAAAATTGTATTCAAAGATTTCCTACTTAACAAAGCAACCATATCGAAATATGCCTTTGCGTTAATTATATCCAATGTCTCTTTAATTGGAAACTACACTATTTGTACAATTAACTTTTTAGAGTCTTTGTTGTTTTAAAATATCCAACGTCTCTTTAATTGGAAACTACACTATTTGTACAATTAACTTTTTAGAGTCTTTGTTGTTTTAAAAGCTTTTGATGTTAAAACTCATCATCCAAAGGCTCCAACTACAAAGGAAGTCATTTGAGATTATGCTAAAAACTTAAGCTGCTACATGAATTGACTATTATATATCTCACAATAAAAATTAATTTCAAAGCAATTGGAGACTGAAACTGAAAAGAATTTCTGTCAACAATGTTAATGTTGTTAAGAAGTGTGGTTGAGCCTAACTCAACCCTACAAAACCGGCTTGTAGGATAATGATTGTCCCCAATTATAAGCACATGTTCAAGCCATATATTGTCCGATGTGGGACTCTTAACACACCCCCTCACGCCTAGGATTTAGACAACTGGAGCGTGAAAATAAATAGTGGGTGGCCCGATAGCGGAAACCATAATAGGTGGCCAACCGGATCTTAAACGAGGCTCTGATACTATAAAGAAAGAAACAATCTGTATTTCTTTTTCTTTTTTTTTATATCAGTAAGTAATACATAGGTATTTATAGAATACAAGGACAAAACAATAATCCTAATTCTGGCCTGACAATCAAAGCAATTATTCTCTCTTTAAATGCTAGAATTAGGATTATTGTTCTGTTCTTGTATTCTATAAATACCTATGTATTACTTACTGATATAAAAAAAAAGAAATACAGATTGTTTCTTTCTTTTAAATGTATATCAGCATCTATATGTAATGATCTATAAACAAATATTCTTTGGTATATATCAATGTTAAAATATTGAAGTATCATAGAAAGCATAGTTCATACACTTATGAAATCACAAAGACTCTTAGCTCGCCTCTATCTCCTCTCGTGACGCGAGTATCCGCGTCAAGATATGTAACTTCAAAATCACCACTTCCTCTATTAGATTTTGGCCTTAATGCTTCTGGAAGTTGAGGTACCTCTAGCGGTGGAAATTGTGAAAAATAACCTGTAGTCTTCACTGTGGTTTTCTCGAATATTATCTTGATCTTTGAAGATCCTGAATCATCGCAAACCACGGATAATTAAGAGTAGGTCTCAATACTACAATTCTGATAACTGGCAAATAGAAAAATCAAGCAAAAGCTACTAGCATATGCAGTAGAAAGCATAAAACCAACCTATGAGTTCAAATTTGTGAGCTAATGTGGCGGTTGCTTCGAGGGGTGGAAGAGGCCATGGAGCGCCGAGCTGAAGCTCCACTATATTATCAAAGTCTTTGCTTAAGATGTCAATTCGTTGAAAAACCTAACAGAAAAGAAAGAACAAAAACTCATCAATTAGTATTAAACATAACTACCGGTCGAATCAAAATCATTAAGTTCTTCGAGGAAGCATAGTTAAGAGCAATTAGCACAAATATTATAACATCATTATATGAGAAGAGGTTAGAAGTTGCAGACCTGTCCAAGAGTTATAGGAAGGAGCCTTCCTGTGGGAGGTCCAGGACGGCTACCACCTAGAGTACGAGAGGAGAACGCGCTGCTATATATCAGTTTCCATCTTCCTTGCAATTTATCAAGGTTATCTGTGAGGTCTACCAACCCTCCAGCATCTTCGAGTTCCTTAGCCGCAGCATCTGCCTTTTGCAGGTCTTCTTCATTTGCTGCAAGACCTCTATTTAGCCCAGAAACAGCACTCTGCAACATTAACAAATCAAGCGTTTTTTTTTAAAACCACCATTCCAAAATCCATACAACTTTTAGACAAATCAAACATTTTTTTAACAACTTTCTGTTTCTAAGGGATTTGTTTCTAAAGGATTTGAACTCTTTCCCTTGAAGTTACAAGGTGAAAGTCTTACCTCTGAAGTGACAGCTCATAGACAAATCAAACATGAGAAACATGTTTCGGAAATAAAACCACCATTCCAAAATCACTTCGTCTCTAAATCAAACATGAGAAACATGTTTCGGAAATAAAACCACCATTCCAAAATCATTGCGCCTAGAGACATGTTAAGAAATGCGGTTGAGCTTAATTCATCTCTAAAAACCGGCTTGTAGGATAAGGAGTGCCTCCACTTATAAACACATATTCAGACCGTATAATTATATTATCCGATGTGGAACTCTTAATACACTCCCTCATGTCCAAAATTAGACATCTGAACGTGAAAAAAAATAGTGGATGACCCGATAGCTGAAACCTGATAGCAGATAGTCTACCAGACCTTAAACTAGACTTTTGACATCATGTTAAAAAATGTGGTTGAACTTAACTGAACCGTATAAAACTGGCATGTGGGATGAGGATTGTCCTCACATATAAGCACATGTCAAAATTATATATTGTTTGATGTTGAACTCTTAACAAGATACTTGAGTTTCCTAACTCATCTCTACAAAACCGACTTGTAACTGATTTATAAAGTGAAGGGTGTGACACTGTATAAACCCCTTTTTAGGCTCTATCTTTAACTAGTGCTAGACTTAGAGTTTTTCACAATATTTACTAAGGCTAAAACAATCATAAACCTAATATAATGATCACAAAAGTTTGCCCTCAAACCATCTAATTTTTGAAACATATGATATGACAAAGAAGGAAATTGTATGCATAAATTCAACATTTAACATAACATATAATTAATTTTCTTTTGCAAAGAAAGTGGTAACCTATGACTATTTCCCCAATTACAATCCCTCTTTTCATTATGCAATAATTGATAATTAATCATACACTAAGCAGGTGATAATAGTTATATCTAATCATGAAATTGACCACACATTCAACACCCAACAAGTATAAAATTAACTAAAAAATCAAGAAGGGATATAACAATGAAGATGTCAAGAAAAGAAGCTGACCAGAAGATTGAGCTTCAAGGAGGGGATAACATCAAACGGATTAGAAGGAATTGGAATAGTCCCATCGGTAAAAGGGTCAGTTGCAACAGATTTAACAACAAGCGATTGTTTGACATGGTTACCACCCTTTGGAGCGAGAACATGGAAGTTGTTGTTCTTGCGGGGAATAAGACTTCTGGGAAATAAACAACAACAAGAGGAAGAGGAAGATATAGAAGTTGAAGGGTAATGGAGATTAAGAGAAGCCATGGAAAATGGAGTGGATTGAAATTGTGGAAGAGATTATTGAGAAAAAAAGAGGTTTGCGTTGGGTTATATGTGTGAAAGAGAAAGAGAAAAGGACAAGACAAGAAGGAATGAAGTGTTGAGTTCATTCACACCGCTTACTAATGAGACACGTAATGCTCTATGCGCCTTTAACTATCTACAACAACGATTTTGGTCTTTGTGTTTAGTCAACCTTAACCTCGGTCGACATGTCTCGCATACTTTTATTTGTTTTATAATTATTTTTATTACTCATTTCGTCTTAAAATTCTACCAAGTTTAATATTGTTAAGAATCCGATAGATCATTTAATATTGATTATAATTGATTAATATTGAAAGTGTATTTTTAAGTTAAGCTACAATTTTTTCTAGTAACATTGTCATTCACAATATTCAAGGTTGTAAATACTAAGAGCATAATTATCAATGTAATTTTGAAGTTTTTACACAAATTTCAAAGTAATTGTGTCAGGGTCACATGAATAATTGTCTTATTTTACCATTTTTCAACTCAACAACATGCTTTAATTGAAGCACGCTCTTTAGCTTGACTTTGTGCTTTTTAATTTATTTTTTATTTAAAATTTGCCTATAGTTAATGGTTTATGAGGTATATTGTGGGGTATAGTAGCATTCATTTTTAAATTTTTGATAGATTGAGTGGTGGATATTTAAAAAATATGGATGAGTTGCTTAAATAATAAAGAAGTGTAAAATAATATAAAAAATTGAATGAGTCCTATTTAAAGTGGATGCTCTAACAAAAAAAATCAAACAACACAACATTAAAAACAAAATAGAAAACCCTTTAAATGATAATTAAGGCAATACATTGTTTTCTCGGAAGACACATTCTTTGAAACTTTTCCATTATCTTGTATTTATTTAGTTTTAAGAGAATTGTACTTTAGGTTTCTAAGAGCATCCACATTCATGTTATCCACTTTGGTAGTGTAAATTATAACGCTCGATTATTTAATTAATTAGTTAATTAAATATTTTAAATTATTTTAAATTTAAATTGTTGAATAGTTAGTTAAATTAGTTGTTTAATTTTTGAATAGTCGGTAGAACTAATTTTAATAATAGCATTAGTTGGTTATTATTATTATTATTATTATTATTATAATAATAATAATAATAATAATAATAATAATAATAATAATAATAATAATAGTGAAATAATTTGTTGGGCTTAGTTGGTTGAAATTAGTAGAAAGGGATGTGTAGAGAAGTCAGCCCAATAAGAGAAATATAATTATTAATTATTATAAATAATAAGGAATTAGGTTTGTGAGAGTTATTGGAAAAACAAGGAGAAGAAAAGGAAAAGAATAACTTACGTGAGAAGAGGAAGAAGAAAGAGGAACAAGGTTTGGAGAAAATTGTCGTTGTGAGAGAATTGTAGACCGAAAGCCAAATTGAAATTCGACCGGAACTCCGTAGAGCGACCTTCAATCTAAGAAATGACTATAGCCACATTGTGAAGACCGAAGACAACTATAAAGACGTTGTGTATAGTGAAAAACCAGTATCAAACATTTTAAATATACTATTATATAATACTTTATCAATAATAATATAATATTTAGAAGTTAAATATTTGGATTAGTTAAATATTTAGGTTAATTTTAATTTCGATAGAGTGGTCAATAGAGTTGTCAAAAGAGTTGTTAGAGTTACCAATAAAGTTGTTAGAGCTGTTTTGAGTTGTTAAGAGTCATACTTTAATTGTTTTGGGTAATTCAGACATGTTTAGAGTTGTCAACGTTATTTTCGAATTGTTTAAAATTAAATCTAATAAGTCGAGGTAAATGTATTTGACCCTTTAGAGTTGTTTTACTATTACTTGAGTCAAACCATTAACCAATTATTTTCATAAATATTATTTTACATACATAATTGTCGGTAGAGAAATTTTGAGCATCTTAGAGTTATTTTAGAATTGTAGTGACTGTGGTAGAGTGATTTATAATTCATTGAGAATCATGTCAAGTTATAATTATATATTATTATGACATTTTATGAGTTAAGAGTATAGAATAAATTATATACTTGCTGTAAATTATGAATTTGCAGGAGATAAAATTGTGTTGTGTTGCTTCCGTTGAATTATTGTTGTTGTTTGCTTGTGATGATGTTGATAATAAATTGTGAGGTTGCAGGTTGTGATGAAATTGGTTGTGTTACTATTTGTTGTTGTTTTTCCTTGTGATGTGCTGTGATGTTATGATGTTGTGATAAATTTTGTTGATAATGCAATGTTGCAGAGAAATTTAGTGACGATGAGTTACCTCTATTTATTGATAACAATGGTGATATAGGCTTATGTCTTTACGACGAATGATGAATGTTGTTATGTGATGTTGCATGTGTCGAGTCATATGCATTGCATTGCATATTTTGTGACGGTTTGGATTGGAAAACTACGGCGAAGGCTTATGCCTTGGCCTTGATGGCAACCTGTGATGAAGACTTATCCCTTATTGATGCCTCTATTAATTGGAAATTTGATGATGGAGGCTAAAACCCTGTTGGTACCACATGCATGTGCCTTTGAATAAGTTGTTGCATCTCATTGTTGTATATTTGAGTTGTTGTGTTGATAAATTATCGTCATTGTATCACGTTGATGATTATGTTGTGATTGTTTGTTGTGTGAATAATTTGCGAAGTGGTGATTTACATTATCTAAATTTCTGATATATTAATTATCATACGCCTATTATATTGTTAGATATCTCACCCATTTTGTTGTTATGTTGCCTCTACGTGGGTAACGTGCAGATAATGAAGAGTGAAAATTTAGTTGCTGTTAGTTCGAGTCGGTGTGGTCGCTTTGATACTTAGCACTAAGGGGGATGAACACTTTGTTTTGTTTTGTTGCTATTAAGTTGAATTGAAGTTGTTTCTTTTGAGAAGTTTATTTTGTTAAGTTGTGTTATGCTGAAAAGATACTATGCTTAATTTGGAGTTTATGTTAAGAATCCGCTGTGTTGTTTTAAAGAAATAAAGTTGATTTATGTTTCGAGAATAAACAGGTTGTTACCGGTTCATCCGAATGTGATGTGTTATGTATCTATGTGTTAAAAGTGATTGTTATGCTGTGGTTTTAAGTTTAAAATGTGACATCCTATTTGCATGTTGAAATTTTGAAACTCTGATTTTTAATTATATTTGCCGGATAGAAATTGGGTGTTACATAAATGGACCTCACCCAATATAATATATTATTTCACACTTCTCAATTACTTAAATCACTCAACTATATTTTTCAAATATTCATACCACTCATCTAAAGTTCTAAAATGGGCCCCACTAAACTTACAATATATTCCAAATTTATATTTTACTTTAATATATAAATATATAATTTAAACAAATTAATTCAACTATATCAAAATATATTAAAAAGGAAACAACATATATTAAAAATAAATTAAAATATTCATAAATAAATAAATAAAGGAAAAGTGAAAATACACTGAAAAATTGGTAAACGTTAATGCAAATTAATAGTAGAAAATATACTAAACATGCAGAAAATATACTAAATACTTAAAATGATTTTTAGTTATGGTTATTCTCATGTCCAAAATGTTCCCATATATGTTCTATCAAGTCTTGTTGAAGGTGTCGATGAATTTCTTTGTCACGAACATGATGTCTTATGCGTAGAAATTCCTGAAAATCATTATTAGAAACATTTGGTGGTGCACTCGGGTCATTGTCTAAATGCTCATAAGAATAATCAAAATTACCACCATATGTGGCACATTCATCTTCAACAATCATGTTGTCCAGTATGATGCACGTATCCATTATTCGCTTCAGTGTATCCAAGTGCCAAGGTCGAGCTGGGTCACGTATGATCGCAAACCGGGATTAGAGAACTCCAAATGCTCGTTCAATATCCTTTCTTGCACCTTCTTGATGTTGGACAAATAATTTTATCTTATCCCCTTGTGGCATTGAGATACTTTTCACAAGTGTTGACCATTAAGGATAAATGTCATCTGATAGATAATAACCCATGTTGTATTTAGTGCCATTAATTGAATAGTGGACCTCGACAGCTTGCCCTAGCATAACATCGTTGAAGAAATCAGATTGGTTCAACACATTGATATCGTTATTTGAACCAGCTACCCCAAAGAATGCATGCCAGATCCATAAGTCTTGTAAAGCGACTGCTTCAAGAATAATAGTAGGCTTTCCATGATCACCTCGAACATACTGCGCTTTCAAAGCAACAGGGAAATTTTTCCATTCCCAATGCATACAATCAATGCTCCCTAGCATACCTGGAAAACCACGTGCCTCCCACATTTGCAGCAGATATTCGACGTCTTCAATAGTTGGCTTTCGCAGATATTGTGGCCCAAATACACTAATAACACCTCTTGTAAACTTATCAACACATTTTAGTGTTGTTGTTTCATCAATTCTCAAATAGTCATCTACACTATCAACAGATGATCCATATGTCAACATACGAATAACTGCAGTGCACTTTTGTAGTGGTGAAAGACTTGATCTACCAGTTGCATCAACCTTAAGTCGAAAATACTCATCATGCTGACCAAGAGCTTCAACGATACAAAGGAATACATGTTTATGCATTCAATATCTTTGATGAAACTGCTCATCTGTGTACAGTGGTGCTTTTGAAAAATAATCATTGAATAAACGCTCATGTCCTTCTTCACGATTTCTCTCTATATTTCTTCTTCGATGTCTAGGCTTACTAGAACTCGCAAATTCTTCTTGGGCTTCAATTTCAAAGTAAGGTCTCACAAGTTCTTCATCCATGCCATCATTCATATAATCCATGAACATTTTTGCAATGTGGGAAGGGTTGAAAGGATCCATGTGAAGGGAATTATAATATTTAATTATGAAGTAGAAGATAAGTTGGAAAAGAGTGTGAAACTTATTACTCATGTTAAGAGTATTTATAGGGCTACAAATAACGGCTAGTTTGAATAACATTTAGTTTGAATAACGGCTAGTTTGAATAACAACTAGTTTGAATAACGACTAGTTTGAATAACGGTTAGTTTTAATAATATTGACTTTGAATAAAAGCTACAAATTGAATACTAAAAATACATAGGAATCTAAAAAGAACTAGTGATATACTAAAAACTATTCAACATACAAAATAATATTAATCAAGCCCATATTCTCTTATAATCACGTCACACAATAACTCACGAGCTTGCAATTGTCTTGAATCCATGTACAATGTATCTTTTGAAAGTATTTGTAAATCATTGATCTTCAATCTTACCATATCTCTCTCTCAGCCTTATGTTTCTCTGCATCGATTCTTTTCTTCTATATCTCAACTTTTTCACTCTCAATACGTGCATAATCACGTGCAAACTGTGACATTAATTCATTTTTCTTTTGAAAGTCGTCTGAAAAAATATTAAATTTGACATCGGGTGTTGATCTTTCCACTAGTTTTTATTTCTCCTTTCTTTTTGCTTCCTTTTGACCGATTGGTCGACGTAACAAAGAAGGTGATGGTGAATCGAATTCGTTGCTTGTTGGTGTTGGAGGGTTAGAAGATGAAGAATATGCTCCAGAAGTTGAATTCTTTGTTTTTTTTTGCAGAAGGTTCTGATGAACCGGCAAGCCATTTGGATTCATCTTTCAATAATCTCCATGCACTCTCAAATGTAAATTTTTCACGCTCATCTTGGTAATAAATATCTTATACAGTTGAAATGATGTTGCTCTCGGAGCTCCCACTTTTTTTTTTTAAATTCATGGCTTGCTTGTAGCACCCAACAAATTTATTAACAGATGGGTTAATCTTTTTGTTCCATCGACCTTTTAATGTCAATGGTTTCCTCTCTTGAAAAATCTTGTCGCGATGTTTATTATAAGCTTCACCAATTCTCTTCCAAGCTGTCTTCTTTTTTATCAGCCCCAACAATTGGATCCTTTGAAACCTTAAGCCATGACTGAATGAGAAGCTCATCTTCCTTTGGTTGAAATCTTATTTTCGGTATATTTACAACTGATGTGGTTCCAAGATCTTCATCATGGTTGATAGTTTTCAAAACATCTTGAGTGCAAAATTGTGGTATTTCAGACTCTTGATCATTTGATTGCACACCACTGGTACCAATATCAACTTCACGAGACATAATGGGATTAATTGTTTGAGATGAAAATTGTTGATATTGATATTGAGAATGTGGTGTATGATATGGAGAGTGTGATGTATGATATGGATAATTTTCAAATTGTGGGTTATTTTGTGGATTTGGAATAAGAGGAGGGTTGCCACCATTTTGTATAAAATTGAACCAAGGATTATGGTGGTTGGGGTTCATTGAAAAAATGTTTAGATAAATTTTTTGAAGTAAGTATTTAACTTTAAAAAAATCTATTGAAATATATATAGAAGAAAAAATTACCGTTACAAAAAGAGCTGTTATAAATTGTTTATCTTGTTTGTTTAAAAAAAGAGATGTTATATATTTATTATTAATATTATATATATTTCATTATATTTATTATTTAAAAATTATCTCCTAGTTTGTTTTACTACGGTGCCAAATAAGGCACCCCTTGTAACATTTTACTACGCATGCACAATACCTATTCTGATTTTACTAACAAAAGGTATATTAAACTCTGTGTAGCACTCCCCGGTGTGGGTGCCCTAAGAGACCCCTTCTATCATCCCCCACTCATTGCATGCCCTACACCTCTATTACATGTCTACAAGTGTCAAACAAGTTGTCCATCGAAAGTAAGTGATGATATTGATCCACTAGCCTCATTTTCTCATCCAACTCATCCTCCAATTACGTCGCCTACACATACACCTCCAATAATATTACGAAAAAGTATTCAATCTCATCATTCTAATCCTAAATATACTTGTGTTTTATATTATAATTGTTTTTGTACTTCTTATATTTCTGCTTTGGATTATATGCTTATCCCTAAATCTATAGGTGAAGTTATGACTGATCCCAATTGACGTTAGAAGATTGTTGAAGAAATGGTTCCATTACATTCAAATAACACTTGGGACAATGTGTCTTTACCTCCATACAAAACTACAGGGGATGTTGATGGGTTTATACAGTGAAAGTTGAACCAGATGGTCAGATCGATTGTTTCAAAGTCTGTATGGTAGCTAAAGGCTACACACATATATTTGGTCTCAATTATGATGACATTTTTTCTCCAATGGAAAAGACTAGTTCAGTTCACCTATTTACACGGAGTTGGAGGAGAAAGTTTATATGGATCAGCCTCCGAGTTATTCATGGAAATTCTAGATTAGTTTACTGGCTTCTGCGTTTCCTTATGAATTGAAATAGTCCTCACTTCTTTGATTTGGCCTATTCAACTTTTCTTTGATGTAGTTAGTTATAATTAGATGTGAATGGGATCACTCTATTTTCATTCCTCTATTGCTCGACATATATTTCTTGTGTTCTATGTTGATAACATTATCATCTTTGGAGACAACTCATACGGTATCCAGCGACTCAAAACTCACATTTAATAAAAAAATCGGACAAAAGACATAGGTCCACTAAGATACTTCCTAGGCATTAAATTTTCCCAATCCTCATCAGGCATTCCAATCAACTGCAAGTATGCATTACATATCCTAAGTGAAACAAGTATGCTTGATTGTCAACCTATTGATACTCTTATGGATCCCAACATCAAGCTTCTTCCAGGTTAGGGGGAGCCATTGAAAGACCCATGAAGATATTGACGGCTTGTGTGGGTAGACTCAATTATCTTTCTGTTACCAGATCAAATATTACATTTGCATTGAGCAGTTTGAGACAATTTATGAAAGCTCATAGTGATGGTCATTGTGATGTAATCATTCAAATACTTAGATATATAAAGAATGCATTAGGAAGAGGACTATCATATGAAGATAAGGTTATGCTAAAAATACTTGTTGTTTTGATGCGGATTGTGTCAAATCACCTGCAAATAGAAAATTCACTTATGAATATTGTGTTTTTATTGGAAGTAATATGATCTCATGGATAAGCAAGAAAAAATACAATTACATTATCTAGTGTTGAAGCTGAAACTCGTGATATGACATTAGTCTTAAAGAACCTTGCATAACTTTAAAACTTGCTCTCAGATATTAGGTTGTGAGATTTTTAGGCCACAAAACCCATATGCGACAATCAAGCGACACTCTATATTGCATCTAACCTTATTTTTCATGAATGGGCCAAACAAATAGAAATAGATTGTCGTTATGGAAAAGGAAATGTACTTTTAGAAGAAATAATAACATATTTCGTCAAGTCTAAAGATCAATTAGTTGATATGTTCACTAAGTCTATCAATAGTTTTCGAGTTGATTATATTTGTTACAAGTATAACTATCAAAACGGGCTATTCGATCCTAAATGGGTCAGTTTTGATAGATCTCGAGCTTTTTAGGATTAGGTAAAAAACCTTGTTATAATATGAATTCTAATAGTACTACCCGAGCCCGACCCTATACGAGCTTCGGGTTACCTGGTCTAAAGGGCCTTTTATTATTGTTTTTATACAAAAATTAAACTAAAAAAACTCATAATATTTATAATAAATACAATAAAAATTATAATATTTTAATACAATTTATTTTTTAGTACTATATTAAATTTTATAAATACTTTAATATGTTTTTAAATATCATGTATGTTTAAACTATATAAAATAATATTCAAATATTTAACATAAGAAAAATTAATAAAATGTTTAATTTAATAGAAGTATAATTTAGTAGGTGAGAAAAATTAGTATATTGTTTTAAAATGAGATAACATAAATATTAATATAGTATTTTAAAATTTATAATTACGAGGACATAACTTCTAAGCACGGCCTATACCAGCTAATTTTAATGGGTAATGAATTTTTCAAGGCCGGAATTTAAAGGTTCTAAAAGATTTGCTATAATTTTAAGGTCCAAACTTCATAATTTTTTAGATTTGATGAATCGATTCATATGAACTAATCTATTTTTACTAATCTATTTTAACAACTCAAGTAACAAGCTCACCTAGTATGACATATATGATATTTGAGAGGGAGGATTAAGAATCCATTAAAATCAATTAACATCAATTATAATCAATTAGCAATGATTAAATTTAATATTATACAACTTGTAATGATTATATTACCTATCGTGTAAAGCTCATATGCATATAATTATACATTTGTTGTAATCTCGTAAGACACACAATCAACTATCTCAACTATCTTACCTAAGAAAATATAATACTACCATTAACTCAATATTAACATTTTTCCTTGATTTTTTTATACACTAAAATGTCCATTATGGTAATTAACTAATTAATAAACACTACAACCAATAACCACTTCTCACTTCCACGTGTGCCAATCTATTTGGTTAAAATTTGAATGTTTTTCTATTCTTTCATTTTTTCCCTGCCTCACCTTTTTCCTATGACCATTCCTCTTTTTTTCATGTTTCCTTTCCACCTTCCACTTAACATCATGTTCTGATAACTTACACTCTCTTTAACATAACACTTCAACACTATCTCTCTACATAGCTTTACTCGGATAAAGCATAGTTTGTGCATTAATTTTTTCTATTCCTTTAACTTTTCACCTCTATCCCCTCATTTCACAATTCTTTTACAATTCTGTTTCTCTCTCGAATAACACTTTTCTATCCTCTCGTCTCTTTCTCTCTAAACCCTAGAACCGCCACCGTCGAAAACAATGGAACCGGAGAAGGTGAATATTGAAAAAGATATTGCAAAAGGTGGAGGTGCCTTTTCAGTTGAATTTAAGCCAACGGGAACAATATTGAAGAGGAAGATGTCACTTTCTCTCTTTTATCCTTACCTTTGGTTGTGTTTTTTTCCTGCATTTTATCTCATGAACGAGGTTGTTGAGAAAGAGGTGAAGTGGTAGAAGACTACAAAAGACAACAAACATCAAGGTAACTCGTACTTTGGCACTGAGAGAGTGAGATCCATATTGTTACATGGTGAATGATTTTACTCCCATCTTTTTGAACTCTTTCAAATTATATCGATAAGTTACTTTTTTTTTTCTTCTTCTAACATTGTCCAATATTAATGAGGACAATACAACACAAGTGGATGGGGAAGACAAAAGCAACTAAGATAAGTCAAATTCCTTTTGGTGAATAAGCTTTCCTTACTTGTGTACTCTTCATGTTTGATATAATGCTTCTTTGAACTCAACTTTTCGAATAATGTTTATAAAATTGAGCTTTTATTTCATTTTGTAGTTTATGATTAATTTAATAAATTTTTAGATTTATATTTTTTTCTTAGCAAAGAAAGAAAAGATTTGCAATCTCTTAAGGAAGCCAAAGGTGGGTATCTTCTATTTAAATTTAGATTTTGTTATGAAATTTGGTTAGATGAGTATGATTTCAATTATGCATTGTAGCTTTGTTTTTAGATAACTCACTTTGTTGCATTAAGTATTGCGAGATTGGTATAGGATTAAGAAAACATCTTGGGGGGATAGAACACAAAGCATCACATCAGGTTTAACAAAGGATAATAAGACATAGCATCTCACTGTTGATTATTAATTTTTTTATGAATTAATTTGTTGCTCATGAACTAAATGCAATCATCTCACAGTTAGCAAAGCAAAAAACTTTGTTCTGAATTTGAATTCATTGTTTCCATTGAATCAGGTTCCCTATTAGGTACAATCCAACTGATGGAAGTGTAGATTACTTCATTAACCACATGAAATTCACTATATTGGTTCATAAATATGAAAAAGTTGTTTTATTAGAACTGGTGGGTTGATAATCAAGTATATGCTAAGATGCATATGGGTCTAATAGAGTATGGTATTGTTGCTGATAATTAGTTAGCCATGTTAACATTGTCTGGAGTTTACTAACAAAATATCTGAATATGACCAGAGTTTAGAGAATGTTTTGGTTCAGAATTTGACGAAGTTCATTAACGTATTACATTTGATTTAGGAACCACTTTTTCTTCATATATTACGTTGGATTTACGGGTGGCCTCTGCGCTGAATATGTATGAGCATTATCAAGTTTGTTGGTTTTGTGTAGGTTTGAACTATTGAAAATCATGACTGCTAATTTTATACATTTTTACTCAACAACAAGTATAAACAATACTATCGATAGATGCAATTGATAGTAACATTTTGAGTGCATTTCAGGCCTCAACAAAACAGCCCAGAAATATGTATTTTGTAATAAACAAGTTTGTGTTTTCCTTTGCCTTATGTTAAATGATATCTTCTTCGAAAACTTCCTTTCCACAGTCAATAATCAAATAGATTAAATGATATCTTCTTCGAAAACTTCCTTTCCACAGTCAATAATCAAATAGAAAGAAAAATCATGGAGGATTTATTACACACTTATTTTAATTTGTTTTACAAATTTATTTAACTTTATTTTACTAACAGTTTCTTAGTTGATAAGTACTTTTGGGACAATTCATTTCACATTATAATTCTCTAAGCCTACTTTGATTTCATTAGTTACAAAACCGTGTAACAACTTGAATCACGGCAAACTGGTCTCTAGGTTGTTCCAACCTGTTTTTCTAATTCAGGATATTGAAGCTTCACTTCGGATTTTAATTGTAACTTATTTACTCTATGCCAAAATTGACTTTAGGCAGCGCCACATAGAAAGCCCTTATGCCTAAAGCGCTGCTATATATTCTCAGAAAAATAAAAAATTTAAACAGAAGCGCTGCTAAAGGTATACTTTAGACATCGCTTCATATAAGTGCTGCTATAGGCCATATTCATAGGCAGCGCTTTCTTTTCCTAAGCGCTGCTATTAGTTTAAAAAAAAATAGCATAAGCGCTGCTAAAGGCTTACTTTAGACAACGCTTTCTAAAAGCGCTGCTAAAGGCATTATTCTAGAAAGCGCTGCTAAAGGTTGTACTTTAGACAACGCTTTCTAAAAGTGCCGCTAAAGGCATTATTCTAAAAGCACTGCTAAAGACCAAAGCGCTGCTAAAGGTAATACCTATGCCAGCGCTTTTAGAAAGCGCTGCCTTAGGTAATTAAAAACTTTCAAAATCCCTAAATTAATCAGAAAACCCTCACTCTCGCTCACAACTAGCATCTCTATTACTGTGTTCTTCTTCTTAAATAGAAACCCTCGCTCTTGCTCACAACGTCTCTATTATTGTTCTTCTCAAATAGAAACCCTCTCTCACGACGTAACCACGACGACAACGACCTCACTGCATCTCCTATTCAACTCTGTATTTTGATTTCAACTCTCGTATTCTGTTCAGACAAGAAGAAGCGAAACGAGAAAGTGAAGAAGGAGAAGCAGAGAAGCATACCTCAGCTCGCCGACCTTCAGCAAAAACATTCCACTGTCACCACCGTCGTAGGTAACTCATACTTCCATTTTAATCTTATTTTGATAGTGGCAAAGCTTTTCTGCTTTTCAGCTTTGTTATGGTGTCTTCTTCCCCAATCTTTGTCCATGCATCTTTAATTTCCAATCATCTATGAATTTCAAAGATTTATTCTCAGAGTATACCTGTTGGTTTTATCAAAATAATGAAATAGATGCATACAAGTCAACAATTGAGGAACCTTGTAGATTTAATCATTGATATTTTTGTACAGAGAATACAATGCAGTTGAATAGGTATGGTGAAATACGACATGAAACAGAATTCTAAACTTCCATATGTTTTTTGTCTTTGATAAGTTCTCAATCACATCAATTTCTTAATTTATTATTTCTTGTCGCTTGAGAAGTTCAGTTTTCTTCTCGTAGCATTATCTTATTTCTTGTCGCTTGAGAAGTTCAGTTTTCTTCTCGTAGCATTATCTTATTCCTTGTCGCTTGAGAAGTTCGGTTGTCTTCTCGTAGCATTATCTTATTTCTTGTCGCTTGAGAAGTTCGGTTTTCTTCTCGTAGCATTATCTTATTTCTTGTCGCTTGAGAAGTTCAGTTTTCTTCTCATAGCATTCATCTTTATTTCTTGTCGCTTGAGAAGTTCGGTTCTCTTCTCGTAGCATTTTCATTAAAACTTGTTGTCATAACTCATTTCGGTTACACGGTTATCTCCAGTGTTGTTGAAATCTCATAATTATTTCTCATTGGGTACTGCTGTGTTAAAGCATTTTGTTGGTGCTTAGCAAGTTTTCTCTCCAAGCGTTTTTTCCTTGGCTCTGTAGTCAAGATATATTATCTGTTTCTTTTGTAGCATTGGTTTCCCGCATAGGGCAAATTTTTGGGGTTCTCTGGTATTCAATCCTCTTCCACCTTGAACGTTCGAAAGCCGTCAATCTTTCTCACTTACCAGGTTTAAGATGATTGAATAGGGGCAACTGTCGCACCCCAAAATTTACCCTCCTTATCATAAATTTGCTTGGATTTCCTTGCAAAAGCGTGAGTTCAGAAGTGCGGATTTCTTGAGAATTCTTGGCTCTAAGTCAGATCGCCTTTTGATTTAGTATATGGTTGAAGTTACCCATGTTTGAGATAAGCTGTAGTACAATGGGTGGAATTACGGTCATGACTTTCTTGCTTGATTCATCTGATGTTTTGAGTCGGATTTGGAGATTGAAGTTTGAATTTGAGAATGATACATTAAGTTTTTGATTCGTCTAAAAGCTTATATGTTTATGATGACACAATTTAATACAAGTAAAGTTCGGAACATCCCGTCATGCTTAATTCCTTGTTTCAACCAGAATTAATTCAAACTTTGGTTCAAGATACATTCAAGTATTGTACAACGGAAAATTCAAGCTCATTCGAAACTTTGTGAAGTTGAAAGAATTTAGTTTGTGTTAATATGAATTTACCAAACGCAAAAGTGGTTCAAGAGATTTAAGGCGAATAGTTTGCTCGGGATGCAAAGTTTGGTGACTCAAGAGTGAACAATGCCAAGATTCATTGCGTTGAATTTCTTAGAATTCATAATATATGGTGTTCATCATTTATTCCATTTCAAATACTTCATTTTGGATTTCTTTCAAAATTCATTAAAGGTTTAAAGGCCTATATCATCACCAAGTTTAATTAACAAGAAAGTTGGATTTGCCATTTGTTCAAGATTTAAATCATTAGTAAAGGAGTTGGATTTGCAAATTCTAATTTGAATTGATGGTCTACAAGTTCACAAGTTATTTGCAAAAAAGATCTTACATACTTTTTGTAAGGTATTGATAAATATGAGTTAATAACCATCCAAGTGTGAGTTTCATCCAAATGTTTCTAAACACATTACAAATTCATTCAAGAACTCTTACAAGTTATGGAAATTTTGTCAAGTTCCATTTTTAACATTGTTCCTAAGTTATTTCATTCAAAGTTCAAATTATGAGAACAATTTTATCAACATTTCAAATGACATTCAAACCAATTTCAAAGGACTTCCAAGTTATTACAAGCATGGAATGATTATGTTACAAGGTTCCTACAATTTACAAAGAAACTAAGCTCGGAGATTTTACAATGCAAACTCAAATGATTCCTAATCTAATCTTAGGATTGCTAGTGAGTTCTTCGATACTTCTCGCAAATGCTTCTAATTCCTACCTCCTTTGCTTCTTCAATGTGAATCTTCCATCTTTGATCCATCCTCATCATCATTGTTCATGAAACAAAGAAATGAACATAGTTAGCAAACATAAACATGAACAAATACAAGAAATTATCGAGAGAATTATTCTTTTTCTGTCAAGACTCATCATTAGGCGTTTGGCGGGAATCAGGTTTTAAATGCTAAACCTCATAATCTTGCTTAAGATTAATCATCGGCAAAAAATAACTTATTTGCAAATCGCGAGCTGACTCGGTTCACAAATGAGCATATATCAAGGCAACAGTTTAATATCCCAACAGGCAGCAGGTATAATCTAACAGTTTAAATCCCAACAGGCAGCAAGCATAAATCCAAGGCAACAGGGACAATTTAACAGGCAGCAATCAATGGAGCAGTATTAGGTAAAACTCAGAAAACCATCATTACAGCATGGTTATTAGCAACTAATGCAAGCCAAAAACTCAAAATTTAGAGCAGTACAGCATGGTGATAGGCAACCAACACAAGCGACAGGGACAGGAGCAGAGAGCAGTTCAAACTCAGACAGAAGAAGAGACAAAGTATAATATCTGTTCAGATATAATAAAAGCAACAAGCACCAGAAAAACTCTAAGGATCCAGTTCATTCTCAACACAAAAAGAAAGAAGAAAAACTCTTGTTTCAAAAACCATAAAAAACGTAACAACAACAAAACACGAGCAAGCATAGTATCTGTTCTACTGACACAAGCCAAAAACCAGCAAGTTCAACAGCCATTCAAAAACTCAGAAAAGCAGAGTAACAGCAAGCTAGCAACAACATACAACAAACCGAAAACCCAGCAACCATCCCAAAATCCCAGAACAAACACAAGCAAAGACAAACCAAGCAATATTCATCATTTTCCAAACCAAACAACCTTCAGAGTCAGTTTTTCTCAGAAATCATAGTTCTGTATCGAGAAAGAAGAAGAGTAAATCAGAACGGTCTCACCCGGAACGAGTTCAGGAAACAGGCCTTCACCACTGACGCGTCTCCAAAGCTCAGGTACTCTCACCGTCGCCGGAATCGCCTCAGAAAGCTAGGGTTCATTGTTCCTTTTCAGTTTTTTTTCCAACAATCTGTAACAGAAACACAAATCAAAGTCAAACAGTTATCAGAAATCAAACATGCAGTAATGGTTCGAGAGAGAGACAGAGAACGATTTCCCGGCGACGGTGAGAGAGAGAGACATAGAGCGATTTCCCGGCGATGGTGAGAGAGAGAGAGACAGAGAGCGATCGCGGCGAGAGAGACCGATGAGGGTTTTGTGAGGAGAAACAAGAGGAAACCCAGAACGCAAGCGCGAGAGAGGAATGGATGATTGAAAAAACATCTAACCCTTTCCTTCTTCTTTTCTTATTATTATTTATTAATTTACTTTTATTTAATTTATTCAGTTTTTAATTAGTTTTAGTTTTTTAATTAAGTTATATATTATTTTGATGTCTATGCTTGGTGGTGACAAGTGTCACCACCTTGGTCCATTTTAATTCATTTTTCTTTATTTCATCTTTTTCTTTTATAAATTATCTCAAAAAAGAAATGTAGATAAATATTTGATAAAAAAATACAATAAGATGTCACTTGGGTCATTGGAGTATTTTCCGGAGAAGAGGGATCCGACGCACCTAACTGCCAGCATATGAGGAGGTATTTCGGACCAGTCAAAGTTCAGATGGATTTCTTTTCACACCGTCCAGAATCACTGCAATGTACTAAATAATTATTGGATCTGATAGTTTTGATTTGATGATTTATCGATTAAACTATTAGCCGATTTTTCATCAAACAGAAAAAATCACCTCTAATAATCATTTAAATTTCCGATTGTATTGTATGGTATTTTGTCTATTTGTTTACTCATTCAGTATTTATTCACCTATGTACACTTTGCACACAATTAAAATTAAAATCAATTCGATTTCATCCTGATTGGCTCATATGCCAATTTCTTAAAGGGTCTCTTGGTTGGGGATGGGCATGGCCATCCTCACGAGTTTGATTAAAGCCATTGTTGCTTTAATCAATCATAACCCGAAAATAACATTGGTCTATATACCAATTCTCCATGCACCAGGGTCTCATGGTTGGGGATAGGAGCACCTATCCTCACGAGGTTAATTAAGTCCATATACTTGATTAATCATAACCCGCTTCCATTCCATCTCAGCACGCGTATCAGAATGCTTTCATAATTAAAGTTTCAAACCTCGATCCAACGTCGAGTGCATTTTCGAAACCTTTTTCATAATAAAGTACAAGTTTTTTTTAGTCGTTGGACGCTAGACCAATTGCTAAAAAAGTTGTCACCAAATAAACTTTCAGTCTGTAAGTCATTGGACGCTAGACCAGTTGCTTAAAGACTTCTAAATAATGTGAAACTCGTTTCACTTCACTTTTTCTCAAGAAAACCTTTTTTGGGTGATAGACGACTCGTGCGAGCATTAGTTCCTCGGGTTTCTAGTATTTGAATCGTGAGACGTTAGCCTCATTGTTCGGTACTTTTTCATCCACATAAAAAACAATTCAACTCACTCAAATTCTTTTATCGCTCATATGCGATCATAAAATACTATTTTCCGACAAAGAGTGTGCAGTAGTCGTTTCAAATACAAACGAGGACTTAAGCTTTTCAAACAAACAAAACAAGTCCTAGTTCAAAGTATTTGAAACGTTTAAACGCACGATTTTTCTTATAAAATCAATACAACCAATTAAAACCTTTTTTCAGAGGAACTACAGAGTTTTGACTTTCCCATTGCACGAGGGAATATGTAGGCACACGGTTCCGAAACCGTGTCAAACTCAAAATAATAACAAACAAATTCTTTTTCTTTTGGGTATTCATAACTTAGCAATAAACACACACGCAAACGCGTAGAATTAAATTGGTCCCCTTACATAACCGACTCCCGATCCCATTTTTTGGTCACGTAGACCGCCTTATCTGCTTGTTTGGGTTTTATCTATATTTTCCCGTTCTTTTTAGAACAAATAAAATTAGGTGGCGATTTCACTGTTTTCAAAAATTAAAAGATTTTTGAAAATCGAGTTGCTTCAGTTGGCGACTTCACTGGGGAGTAAATTTTTAAAGCGAGTTAACCCTTATTTAGTTCTTCGCTTGTGTGTTTGCTTTTTTGCTTTGATATTTATTTACTATCCTGTAATGTATTTTGATATTGGGGCATTTGTTGGTTATGATTCGTAGATAAGCCCAATACCCAGGCTTCTAGGGAACATAAGCTTAGAGTGGTTGAGTAGCCTAGGTCCACTAGACATCCGTGTCTTTTGGATCGACGTGAAGACCACAACTTAGAGTTGGTCTTTTTAAGGGAGTTATTGCACCGTACGATAGTGCGGGATGATAATTCTTGGACAAAGGGCCTATAACTCTAAGTATTAGGATGTCCAAAACAAACCGACCGCTCAAAGGATTTTTGAGTATCCCTTTAAGAGCCATTTCTTGGAGTATACTTTTGGAAGTATTATCCCCACATAGTCCGATCACGTGGTGATAATGTTTCTAAAAAGGGGATCTGAGACTCCAAGAAGCATTTAGCATAAAAACACTAGAACCAACCTTGTTTGGGGAATTATGGGTAGACGTCGAAACCATGTCCGACCGTCCTTTTAAACCCTTGTCTGTTTAACTTTACATGTGATTTTGTGCATAACATCAATATGTATCGCATCACATTGCATTCTTATATACATTACCATCACATTGCATTCTTACATGCATCACCGCCATATGGCATTCTTATATGTATTACCGTCATGTTGCATTCTTACATGCATTACCATTACATTACTTTTGCATTCTTTAATGCATTGCCATGCATTTCATCTTCATAAAAAAAACTCATTTCATCTCTTCTGTCCAGAAATATCAAACTGTCAACTCGCCGCTTGTTCAGAACTCCAAGGATGTCTCAGAGGGCTATAGACGAGCTTCAGCATGGTCAGGAACTATTGAAGGCAGAAATTAAGCACTTGAAGAGTCAGATGAGTCTGGTCATGGCTCTCTTGCAAGTTGTGTTGAAAAGAGAATGCAACACCACACCAATCTCCGTAAGTTTGGTTGCTGCTCTATCATCTGATGTCTCCATGGGTCAAGGACATCCGCACGTAGCGAACTCTCCAGGTCAAAATCATCCTTTTGAGCATCATCCACGGCCTTCACCTTCGAAGATTCCTCGACAACAGCAATTGGTTACTCCCCGGTCGAAGAAGAAGGAGCCAAATTAACATTACCGTCGATATGCTCAACAGGATATTCAGCCAATCCCGATATCATATTCTCAACTATTGCCTTACTTTATTCAGAGTGGTGTTGTGATACCAAGGGAATTGAAGCCAGTACCAGGGGTTGCTAAAGCTTGGTTTGATAAGAGTGTCAGATGTGCTTTTCATGCTGACTCTGCAGGACATGAAACTGAGAATTGTTCGGTCTTCAAATGCACAGTTCAAGAGCTAATTGATGATAAGATTCTGTTTTTCAAACAGAATGGATCGAGCTTAGACATTTTGCTTGCAAGTTCTGATCATAGCAATTTTGAGGAACTTCCAAAACTCATTGGGAAAATTGCTTACCAAGAGGGAGTGGATACTTTGAAGAGTAGTGATGAAGTAGACCAGATGTTCACTTCAGAAAAGGTGGTAACCTTCAACAAAGATATCTTAAGTTCTAGCAAAGGGAAGTCGGTTGCAACACCAACTCATTATCCTCCATTACCCTCTTTCAAGTCTTTGCATCAACAACTTTTGTCTGATCTTCCTCAACTTCAGAGTCAGAACTCTCAAAATCAAACTGTGCCTCGGAATAATTTGGAAAGAAGGAATGCTCCTCTTGATCCAATTCCAGTTACCTACAGTCAACTTCTGCCATATCTGATTCAAAATTCATTGGTGGTTCCCAAGTTTCTTAAGCCACCAAAGTTATTCCCGCTTGGTTATGATCATAACGCGCGATGTGGATACCATGCTGGTACGGTAGGACACTCAACAGAGGATTGCAATCCTTACAAAGCCAAAGTTCAACATTTGATTCACCAGAAATACTTGACTCTTCAATGAGGGATTCTGTTTGTGAATGGCAACCCCGTACTCAAGTGAACGCCAAACTTACTGAAGTTCATCTGAATCAACAAGTCTAGACAGAGCTCAAGTCTCCTCAAGAATGACAATCTTTTATTTCTTTACTGCATTTTCATGTGTATCTTGTTTAATTGTTTAAACTTTGCTTGCATGTAGAAACTTGTTTGTTTTTATCTTAATGCAATGAGTATGTTTGTCTTGAAGTAATCCATTTGTTGTCACTCAATCCATTCGTTATCACTCTTTAATTGATTTGCGAGCATTTTGATACCAATGTTGCGGAATCTTTTGCCTAGGCAAAGATCGGAGGGAGGATGACGATAATTGATCAAACGCTAGATCTCTAAACGTATGCTCTTGAGTAGAACTCTGCTAACGATGTACATGCCTTATTTCAAATTCCCTAAACACCGGAGTTATAAGGGAGATAAACCATCGTTAACCCCCTCGAGCCTTGAAGTAGGAGTTTCTTTTCTTTCCGAAAAAACCTCATTTTTAACCCTGTGGGCGGGTAGTGTTCAGTTAATCTGATCGAGCATTCAGAACTCATCAAGGGAGTGTGCACCGAAGGTTACAACAATGGCTATCCTTCAAAAGGTTGAGAAAGGTCAGAACCACAATAGTCGACTTTCGTCTATCAACATTATGCATCAGAAGAGAATGATACCATATTGGGTATCTCTCGCACATCAGAAGGTCAACAGATGAAGATACAATCACAATTATCCCTCATCTACCTAAGAACTCAGACATTCACTATCACTTCCAACAAATTGAATATAGTGTAAGGATCCACGACTTGTTCAAAAAAAAAAAGAAAGAGAGAATGAAAAGAGACAAAAAACCCGCTAAGTCGAAACTTAGTGATAAGTCGCTTAGGCAAAAGTCAGACAAGATTTGGGAAAGCAAAAAAAAAATCCCGAAAGGCATTTTCAAAGAAATTTTTTCAACAAAGAACAAGTCGTGTGGTTAGACACCAAAGACAAAATATGAGTGACTGTCGTGTCCAAGAAACCTCATACTAGTTTCTCAACCATCATAACGCCTCTCGAGAGATGAGTGCTCTTATCAGGATAGTTGAACTTAGGACTGAAGAACATCATGGAGAATGGGCGGGCACCAAATATTTTGAGCCTAAAAATCCTTTTTCTAAAAAAACTCGTGAACCAGACCACATTACAACCCTCAAAAGTCCTAATTGAAGCATGGTTTAATTCAAAAGCATATAACGAAGAGACCGCGTTTACCTGACTCCTACAGTGTGTGTTAAGTATCTGTGTTGGTATCATATGCTCGTCTTATCTTTCAAAAAGAAAGTTTTCAGTGGTGCACTCTAAAGGTGTTTCACTCACAAAAAAAGTCATGTTTTTCATACAAAACTTCAAGACGCATAAATGTTGCATTATAATTGTCACAATAAACATTCTTCTACATGTAAAACAGTTATTTGACATTGAAGAAGTTCTCATAATGAACATCAGTGAAGAGTTTAACTTTGTCCAAAGAAGAGAAACTTGATTATTTAGTTGAATTAGCTGTCATTTGTAGCAAGGGGCAGGACGTCTAAGGACTCCTTTGAGCATATCATAAGTTGTCTTCTCAAGATTCTGTTAATTTGGGGGCAATCAAATCGAAATTCAGCTCCTCGAATTTCTGGAAATCCAGGGGAAAATCCTTAAAGAGCAATCATCAATTGAGTTAGTCCTTCTCAAAAGAGCGATTAGCCTGGGACAACTGTCGTTCCATGTTTCAGTCAACTTGAAGCAATCACCTCGAGACATGGAAGTCTCTCTAAGGCTGTTTACATTGGGGCATTTCGAACTAATCGTTCAGTTCCAATCAATTTGAGATAATTACTTCGACGCGTGGAAGCCTTCAAAAGCTCTTGTTCCACCAAATTAGTCGCTCATTGTTAATCTGAAGCAGTTACCTCGTGACAGTGAAGCTCTCTTAATTGGAGCAAGGGTTCGTTTCAAGAATCAATCAGTCTGAAGCAATTACTTCGAGACGTAGAAGTCTCTCTAAAGCTCGTCATGGAGCAGGTCTTCCCTATGTTCGCATATCTCTTTACTCAGATGCACTCAATCTGAGGAAATTACATGAGACGTAGAAGTCCCTTCAAGATTCATTCTAAAGCAAGCTTGCTGAAAAGATTCATCTGAAGCAACTACTTCGAGACGTTGGAGTCTCTCCAATGTTCACCCTGGGGCAAGTCGTCCATTTATGCGATGTCCATCATTCTAAGATTCGATAACTCCGAGGCGTTTGTTGAAGTATCTTTAAAGCTCATATCAAGGCATGATATTCCCATATCAGAATATCCAGTTCCTTTGAAATACTGGCGATCAGTAAAGTATTGCTTCAGAATACAAGATACAGGGGCACTCATTTTCGGGAAAGATTTTTAGAAGGTCTAACCGACCGGGCAGGTTGAGATTCTGAAGTCGATATATCTCTTAAGTGAAAAATCTAATGCAGCTGCATTCCCACGCATGGGGAACGCCTCTCATCATTATCCGATCAATTCAGAAGTTGTGGTTCTTCTTTCTACAAGAATTAGCATTGCAGCCCTTCCGGCGGCAATTCAACATTTGGAGCTTGGTCAATCATCTTGTTGTGCCATGTTCTTTTATCCTCCGGACTAACGGTGTCGAGGATTCAGTTTGATAGCCAGTGCATTAACCAGTATATTCATGCATTCATTCATTCATGCATTCATATCATATACTACATAGCACATTCATTCATAAACCTCAGCCAAGACTTGGGATGTTTCAAGATCTGCTAGTGATTCTTCTCAGCAGAATCATAATTTGAAGACTATTTTGAATAACAGATTTAGTTCTTCCGGTCACAAGTTTGAAGGCTTGACCATAATTGGTCTACAACGATGACGATTCTCAAATCGAATCTATTCCAGAGTGATTGGGTTTCCCCAAGTGAACTCTTGTATCAATGAAGCTTCTTATTCAGGATTTCCCCAATGATTCTTCTTCATAGAGTTCCTTTTAAGGTACCCCATTAAAAGCAAAAGACTTTTCTCAACGACAACTTAGTTCTTCTCCCCAGTTCCAGGTGAACGCTTGGGTGACAGACAATCGACAGTAGTGTCAATTCTCCAGTGAAGTCTCTTCCCCAGAGAAGCGATCGATCATCCCCAGTGAATTCTTGTGACAACAGGATTGCCAAATTGGATTCCCCAGTGATGTCTTCCTTCTCTCAACAGTATCAAGAAATCATATACTATTTGCATTAGAAAAATCATATCATGCATATCATACTCACGCATTAGCTTCGGCTATTTATTTTTCAGGTTTTTCAGCTGAAACTGTAATCGTCCTCGTAAGGATAGAATGGAAGGATTAGTTCTCAGATGACATAATTATCCTCTTCTCCCTAACACAAGTGGTATACTTGCATGGATCTCAACAACTGATGGTTTCTCCAATCGAGATTTCTTCCCCAGCGAGACAGTTGTCTCTTTCAGATGGACTCTCACGTCAGCAAAATTATCAACCGGGAATCCCCAATGAATTTTCCACACGGTTTTCTTATAGAATTTCCCCAATGAAGCTTAATTTACTCGCAAGTGAGTCTCCTTCAGAAAGGATTATTACAACATTATTCTTGGAATTTTCAAAGATTTCTTTCGGACAAGAATCTTCACAACAAATCTTATTGGTGGCTTCTGCAATTTACTCCGCTGACCTGTTCTCAGAAAATTACATCAAACTTCTGGTGTGTTTATTTCCCCAGTAAGTTATCAACTACTCAACAATAAAATGTCCACCAAGTGGGATGTTTATTCAATCTCAGGATATTTCTCCAACTCAGAAGTTGATCCACATATCCACTTGCTACAACGCATTTGTCTATACAATGCCAGCAAATTGAAGCTCATTACCCTAGAAGTTTTTCAATCACAAGTGCTGAATCTGATTCTTCTATTACCGGTAAAGCTATCTGCATACAAATTGAAGATCTTGTCAACTCAGAAGTTGTTCAACATGTCCGTACATATTCAGTAAGATCTCTCATCAACAGAAATATCGGAAACCAGATTTACCGACTTCATAAACATCTATATCACACCGGTGCGCTGGATATTGTTTTGTTTATCCCCAGAGAATTATACTCTCGGGTGCGCTACTGAATTTGTTCTGCTGGTAACTCGGAAGTTACACGGTCAAAGACTTTCAGCATGCCATGGCTCCTCGCACTTTCGTGCACCAACAATTCTGATATTGTTCTAGCCATATATCTTCGTTAAGGTCTGCGGGTATTCCTTAATTAACGGGAACTCTTTGTTAAGTTCTCAATCATGTCAATTTCTCAATTTTATTTTCGTTAAGGTCTGCGGGTATTCCTTAATTAATGGGAACTCTTTGTTAAGTTCTCAATCATGTCAATTTCTCAATTTTATTTTCGTTAAGGTCTGCGGGTATTCCTTAATTAACGGGAACTCTTTGTTAAGTTCTCAATCATGTCAATTTCTCAATTTTATCTTCGTTAAGGTCTGCGGGTATTCCTTAATTAACGGGAACTCTTTGTTAAGTTCTCAATCATGTCAATTTCTCAATTTATTTTCGTTAAGGTCTGCGGGTATTCCTTAATTAACGGGAACTCTTTGATAAGTTCTCAATCACATCAATTTCTTAATTTATTATTTCTTGTCGCTTGAGAAGTTCAGTTTTCTTCTCGTAGCATTATCTTATTCCTTGTCGCTTGAGAAGTTCGGTTGTCTTCTCGTAGCATTATCTTATTTCTTGTCGCTTGAGAAGTTCGGTTTTCTTCTCGTAGCATTATCTTATTTCTTGTCGCTTGAGAAGTTCGGTTTTCTTCTCATAGCATTAATCTTTATTTCTTGTCGCTTGAGAAGTTCGGTTCTCTTCTCGTAGCATTTTCATTAAAACTTGTTGTCATAACTCATTTCGGTTACACGGTTATCTCCAGTGTTATTGAAATCTCATAATTATTTCTCATTGGGTACTGCCGTGTTAAAGCATTTTGTTGGTGCTTAGCAAGTTTTCTCTCCAAGCGTTTTTTCCTTGGCTCTGTAGTCAAGATATATTATTTGTATCTTTTGTAGCATTGGTTTCCCACATAGGGAAAATTTTTGGGGTTCTCTGGTATTCAATCCTCTTCCACCTTGAACGTTCAAAAGCCGTCAATCTTTCTCACTTACCAGGTTTAAGATGATTGAATAGGGGCAACTGTCGCACCCCAAAATTTACCCTCCTTATCATAAATTTGCTTGGATTTCCTTGCAAAAGCGTGAGTTCAGAAGTGCGGATTTCTTGAGAATTCTTGGCTCTAAGTCAGATCGCCTTTTGATTTAGTATATGGTTGAAGTTACCCATGTTTGAGATAAGTTGTAGTACAATGGGTGGAATTACGGTCATGACTTTCTTGCTTGATTCATCTGATGTTTTGAGTCGGATTTGGAGATTGAAGTTTGAATTTGAGAATGATACATTAAGTTTTTGATTCGTCTAAAAGCTTATATGTTTATGATGACACAATTTAATACAAGTAAAGTTCGGAACATCCCGTCATGCTTAATTCCTTGTTTCAACCAGAATTAATTCAAACTTTGGTTCAAGATACATTCAAGTATTGTACAACGGAAAATTCAAGCTCATTCGAAACTTTGTGAAGTTGAAAGAATTTAGTTTGTGTTAATATGAATTTACCAAACGCAAAAGTGGTTCAAGAGATTTAAGGCGAATAGTTTGCTCGGGATGCAAAGTTTGGTGACTCAAGAGTGAACAATGCCAAGATTCATTGCGTTGAATTTCTTAGAATTCATAATATATGGTGTTCATCATTTATTCCATTTCAAAGACTTCATTTTGGATTTCTTTCAAAATTCATTAAAGGTTTAAAGGCCTATATCATCACCAAGTTTAATTAACAAGAAAGTTGGATTTGCCATTTGTTCAAGATTTAAATCATTAGTAAAGGAGTTGGATTTGCAAATTCTAATTTGAATTGATGGTCTACAAGTTCACAAGTTATTTGCAAAAAAGATCTTACATACTTTTTGTAAGGTATTGATAAATATGAGTTAATAACCATCCAAGTGTGAGTTTCATCCAAATGTTTCTAAACACATTACAAATTCATTCAAGAACTCTTACAAGTTATGGAAATTTTGTCAAGTTCCATTTTTAACATTGTTCCTAAGTTATTTCATTCAAAGTTCAAATTATGAGAACAATTTTATCAACATTTCAAATGACATTCAAACCAATTTCAAAGGACTTCCAAGTTATTACAAGCATGGAATGATTATGTTACAAGGTTCCTACAATTTACAAAGAAACTAAGCTCGGAGATTTTACAATGCAAACTCAAATGATTCCTAATCTAATCTTAGGATTGCTAGTGAGTTCTTCGATACTTCTCGCAAATGCTTCTAATTCCTACCTCCTTTGCTTCTTCAATGTGAATCTTCCATCTTTGATCCATCCTCATCATCATTGTTCATGAAACAAAGAAATGAACATAGTTAGCAAACATAAACATGAACAAATACAAGAAATTATCGAGAGAATTATTCTTTTTCTGTCAAGACTCATCATTAGGCGTTTGGCGGGAATCAGGTTTTAAATGCTAAACCTCATAATCTTGCTTAAGATTAATCATCGGCAAAAAATAACTTATTTGCAAATCGCGAGCTGACTCGGTTCACAAATGAGCATATATCAAGGCAACAGTTTAATATCCCAACAGGCAGCAGGTATAATCTAACAGTTTAAATCCCAACAGGCAGCAAGCATAAATCCAAGGCAACAGGGACAATTTAACAGGCAGCAATCAATGGAGCAGTATTAGGTAAAACTCAGAAAACCATCATTACAGCATGGTTATTAGCAACTAATGCAAGCCAAAAACTCAAAATTTAGAGCAGTACAGCATGGTGATAGGCAACCAACAAGCGACAGGGACAGGAGCAGAGAGCAGTTCAAACTCAGACAGAAGAAGAGACAAAGTATAATATCTGTTCAGATATAATAAAAGCAACAAGCACCAGAAAAACTCTAAGGATCCAGTTCATTCTCAACACAAAAAGAAAGAAGAAAAACTCTTGTTTCAAAAACCAGAAAAAACGTAACAACAACAAAACACGAGCAAGCATAGTATCATTCTCATCGACACAAGCCAAAACCAAGAAGTTCATGACCATTCAAAAACTCGAAAAGAATAACAAAGAAGCTAGCAACAACATACAACAAACCGAAAACCCAACAACCATCCCAAAATCCCAGAACAAACACAAGCAAAGACAAACCAAGCAATATTCATCATTTTCCAAACCAAACAACCTTCAGTCGGTTTTTCTCAGAAATCATAGTTCTGTATCGAGAAAGAAGAAGAGTAAATCAGAACGGTCTCACCCGGAACGAGTTCAGGAAGCAGGCCTTCACCACTGACGCGTCTCCAAAGCTCAGGTACTCTCACCGTCGCCGGAATCGCCTCAGAAAGCTAGGGGTCATTGTTTTCGCTTTTTCCAACAATGTAATGAAACACAAATCAAACATTATCGAAATCAAACATGCAGTAACGGTTCGAGAGAGAGACAGAGAGCGATTTCCCGGCGACGGTGAGAGAGAGAGAGACAGAGAGCGATCGCGGCGAGAGAGACCGATGAGGGTTTTGTGAGGAGAAACAAGAGGAAACCCAGAACGCAAGCGCGAGAGAGGAATGGATGATTGAAAACACATCTGACCCTTTCCTTCTTCTTTTCTTATTATTATTTATTAATTTACTTTTATTTAATTTATTCAGTTTTTGATTAGTTTTAGTTTTTTAATTAAGTTATATATTGTTTTGATGTCTATGCTTGGTGGTGACAAGTGTCACCACCTTGGTCCATTTTAATTCATTTTTCTTTATTTCATATTTTTCTTTTATAAATTATCTCAAAAAAGAAATGTAGATAAATATTTGATAAAAAAATACAATAAGATGTCACTTGGGTCATTGGAGTATTTTTCGGAGAAGAGGGATCCGACGCACCTAACTGCCAGCATATGAGGAGGTATTTCGGACCAGTCAAAGTTCAGATGGATTTCTTTTCACACCGTCCAGAATCACTGCAATGCAGGCTATCTCTGAATTTTTATCTATTTCAATTAATTTATTTTTTGCAAATAATATTGTTGCGATGTACTAAATAATTATTGGATCTGATAGTTTTGGTTTGATGATTTATCGATTAAACTATTAGCCGATTTTTCATCAAACAGAAAAAATCACCTCTAATAATCATTTAAATTTCCGATTGTATTGTATGGTATTTTTTCTGTTTGTTTACTCATTCAGTATTTATTCACCAATGTACACTTTGCACACAATTAAAATTAAAATCAATTCGATTTCATCCTGATTGGCTCATATGCCAATTTCTTAAAGGGTCTCATGGTTGGGGATGGGCATGGCCATCCTCACGAGTTTGATTAAAGCCCTTGTTGCTTTAATCAATCATAACCCGAAAATAACATTGGTCTATATACCAATTCTCCATGCACCAGGGTCTCATGGTTGGGGATAGGAGCACCTATCCTCACGAGGTTAATTAAGTCCATATACTTGATTAATCATAACCCGCTTCCATTCCATCTCAGCACGCGTATCAGAATGCTTTCATAATTAAAGTTTCAAACCTCGATCCAGCGTCGAGTGCATTTTCGAAACCTTTTTCATAATAAAGTACAAGTTTTTTTTAGTCGTTGGACGCTAGACCAATTGCTAAAAAAGTTGTCACCAAATAAACTTTCAGTCTGTAAGTCATTGGACGCTAGACCAGTTGCTTAAAGACTTCTAAATAATGTGAAACTCGTTTCACTTCACTTTTTCTCAAGAAAACCTTTTTGGGTGATAGACGACTCGTGCGAGCATTAGTTCCTCGGGTTTCTATTATTTGAATCGTGAGACGTTAGCCTCATTGTTCGGTACTTTTTCATCCACATAAAAAATAATTCAACTCACTCAAATTCTTTTATCGCTCATATGCGATCATAAAATACTATTTTCCGATAAAGAGTGTGCAGTAGTCGTTTCAAATACAAACGAGGACTTAAGCTTTTCAAACAAACAAAACAAGTCCTAGTTCAAAGTATTTGAAACGTTTAAACGCACGATTTTTCTTATAAAATCAATACAACCAATTAAAACCTTTTTTCAGAGGAACTACAGAGTTTTGACTTTCCCATTGCACGAGGGAATATGTAGGCACACGGTTCCGAAACCGTGTCAAACTCAAAATAATAACAAACAAATTCTTTTTCTTTTGGGTATTCATAACTTAGCAATAAACACACACGCAAACGCGTAAAATTAAATGGGTCCCATCGAGTACGATGGATGTAAGGGGTGCTAATACCTTCCCCTTACATAACCGACTCCCGATCCCACTTTTTGGTCACGTAGACCGCCTTATCCGCTTGTTTGGGGTTTTATCTATATTTTCCCGTTCTGTTTAGAACAAATAAAATTAGGTGGCGATTTCACTGTTTTCGAAAATTAAAAGATTTTTAAAAATCGAGTTGCTTCAGAAGCGGTTGAGTTTTGTACTGAATTTCTGTCCAATGTGAATCCATTAGACTCCCCAAATCTCATTTTTTTGAAAAAAAAGAAGGTAAAAAATTAATTGGAAATGAAATTGTGACAATATCAAGGGATGAATGAGATCAAGTACATTTGTATGTTCTGCACAATGATAATGAGGTTGAGACGTTTGTTGAAATGCACAAGGTGAGATTAAAAGTAGAAATGAAAATTGGATAGTACGAGAGCACAATCAAAGTTTTATACAGTGGTTTAAGGATCATATATATTCAAAGTTTCATTCAGATCCCGATTCAATATCAGACAGGTTGAGATGTTTGGCATATGGTCCAAGTTCGATTGTGTTTTCTTATAGAGTATACGCAATTAATGGATACACATTTTATACCAAAGAACAAGATGATAAAGTACTATGAAAAATAGTGGTGTCACGGTGGTAGCTGAAGCAACGCACAATTCTAGTATAAAGGACTTAAACCCCAAATATGAAAATCTGTCATATTTTGGGGTTATCAATCATATTTGGGTGTTTGATTATAAGAAGTTTCAGATTCCTATCTTTGGTTCCAAGTGGGTACATAAGAGTGGCATACGAATAGATAAGTCAAGGTTTTTGCAAGTGGAACTTAATAGGGTGGGGTACAAAGATGAGCCTTTTATTCTAGCCTCTCAAACTAAATAAGTGTTCTATGTCACAGACCCGAAGAGTACGAAATGGTCTATAGTGCTTTTATCTAACAAAGTGATTGATGATAAAAGTTTAGATCAAGGTGATGTCAATGTTGAGAATGAGTCGTATATTAGAAACGATCGAGATGAAAATACTACAACGGATGAATCATATATCAGAAAAGATCATGATGGGGGAATTTGGATCAATCCCTCCATCCGCGTTCTTAAGAGACAAGTAATTCACAATCCAACCAAGAAAAGAAAGAGATGTTAGTGAAAGAGGTAATATAGTAAAATGTTATATATTCTGTCATTTTCAATAAAATTATATATTTGTCATTTTATATACTCAATTGATTATAGAATTAGATATTTGGAATTATATATTTGGAATTAAATATTTGTCATTAGATACTAATGTTTTTCTTTATTACAGGTTAGATGGCTAGTAACGAGAATCACCCACATGATGATTCTATTAATGATGAAGACAATGGTGGAGGCAAATCTGATAAGGGGGTGGAAAGAGAAATCAAATGAGGAAAAACTATTATGAAGAATATCATTCGTGATAGAGATAGAGGCATAAAATACGACGTGCATTAGAGTCCAAGTGACCAATTAATTGAGCCTAACGGTTCTAAATTGAAAAGTTACATTGGTACAATTGTAAGGAGAGAAATTCCAATAACTTGTGATGAGTGGAGAGATGATAAGTTGGATGACGCTAAAAGCAAAGTCTGGAGTGAGATACAAGTACTTTAGATTATGTATTAAAATTATTTATACTAACGCACCCTGTGCATGTTTTTTTGTAGAGGTCTTTCAATATTGATGATACAAGAAAAGATTATTGTCTTGGATTGGACGGCAAAATACTAAGAGGATTTAGAACATATTTAAACAGAAAATATCTTAAAGATGCCGAATTTTTTTTTGTTGATGCAAAGCGTCCAACAGAATATACAGATGTGATTTCACTTAGAGAATGAGATGTTTTTAAAGCCAAACGAAAAACCCCAAAATTTCAGAGTGTAAGTGATGTAAATCGCCAAAGAGCATCATCTCCCGCGTATCCATAAAAAAGGGCTTTTGGGATATGCACGATTAGAACAAAAAATTGTAAGTATTTATAAATTGCAATGATATACTTGTTCATCAAGAGTTATAACTGATCTTATTTTTTGTCTTGATGTGTAGTTAAAAGAGGATAATAGTTCTGAAACATCTCTTCCGGAACATGTTTTGTGGAAGGTTGCCTGTGTGGGTAAGGATGAAGTTCTTAAAGAAGATGTACAATAAATTTTTGAAAAATGCGCAAGTATAACATTAATTTAATTAAATCAAAATTTTATTAACATATAATATTCATGTTTTTTCGATATTCATATGAATTTCAGGAGATTCTTTCTCAGTCTATATCTCCACCAGATGATTGCAAGAGCATACTTAGTCGAGCATTAGATGTTCATGAGTATTCTGGTCGGGTGAGGGGTAAAGGACATGGGGTTACTCCAACATCCTTGAAAAAGAACAATCCCAAGACAAAAGTTGCTAGCAATAAAGAACTGCAGACATGGTTGGATGCATTAGAAGTTGAAGTTCTTGAATTGAGGAAGGATAAAACAAGACACCAATCAGAAAGGGAAGCTTCAGGTGTTAAAGATACTAGTGACATATCTAGTGTCAATTGTGCAGTTCAACCGAGTATTCCCGGGGTAATTATATATTATTATGAAATTAAATTAGTGTAATTTATTTAACTGACATATATACACATTAACGATGTCATATTTATTATTGATCTTAGGGCATTTCACCTTGTCAACTCTTTTTAGAGACACCGACTTATCGCATGGTTGGCAAGGGAAAAGTGCATAACACTCTGGGAGAAGTACTTCATCATAAACCACTACCTTCTGGATATTTGAAAGTATCAATTGATATTACTTTAGAGGAGGGTGCATTATTACCAATCCCAGACGAAGTTTCAGATGCAACATTGGTGGGAGAGGCAATAAGAGCGTATGTTGCATGGCCGTCAAGACTCATTCGCATAGATGATGAGGTATACTTAAAATTATTATGAACCTTTGATTACTCAAATTTTTTACGTTCATTTTAGTAACATTTTTTTTGCATGGTAATCTTAGACTCCTACAAAACCCAAATCAAAAGATAAGGGGATTACGCGGCCAATCGAGTCAGTGACATCAAAAAAACAGGTACAACACAATTATATGATATTAATACTTAGATAGTGTTAATTTGTCATCTTATACTTGAACAATCTAATTTTATGATATTTAGATTATTCATGCTAAAGATATTGAAGCTATCAGTAGGGGTAAGGAGCCTGTAATTAGCAACATTCCCACAGAAATAAAGAGTGTTGCTAAGAGGACCGGGGCTAGAAAGAAAACTACTTCACAGTATAGGTCGTGCCTTCAGACATATATAAGCTTCACAACTATTTCGCAAGGTGGTACTAGTCTTATACCCATGGATGCAGGAATTTATGGTTCTGAAGGCATGACAACAATTGGTAAGGAGCATTTGGAACAAGTTTTTGGACATTTGACATTAGGTGTCGGTGTTATCAATATATACATTACGTATACTCCAATCAACTTTGTTTAATTAATTGAAGAATTTATTTACTCATTTTAATGAATAATTAATGTTAATGATGTTTTTATTTAAGGTTTCTGTATGACAAGTTGATTCGCCCGCGTGGATTAGAATCCAAATTCGCTTTCATAAATCTCAACTTTGTCCACATAGGTGTTCACAGTGATTTCTGGTGAAACAACCGCTAGTCTTCCAAACTATTGAATAAGCGTTATAACTGTTATGTTATTCAATCCCTCTGGTAACTTGCAGGATCGACTAGATTGATCCTATGGGGTATCGGCTGTTGGTATAAACTTAAGATAAAGATCCATATTTGAGACTTGTTTTTGGAGGTTTTGTATATGTCAAAATACGTTTCGATTACTTAGTGATGTGATCAAGTTAATAACGTATATTTGGTTCGAACAAACAAGAACATGCAGTATTCGAAATAGCAACAAAGTATATAAATGCAGTAATATTCAAATAAACTCTTAAAGTGTAAAAGATTTTCAAAGTATCGTGAAACGTAAAAGGAGAATGTAAACAAATGTATAAAAACTTTCGGGAAATAACAACGTTAATGTAAAGGTTTACGGAAAAGTAAAGAACTTGATAATGGTAGAAAAAGCATTTAAATGAAATGACTTTGAAAATAAAGAAACTTAAAAGACATTGATGCAAGATAAAATTAGACGGAGGAATAAAGATACATTGAATAATAAAGTCTTAGTGCAATCATCGTACATCATTCGTGCATTCGTTTCCCTAGCCATGTGGTATTTTGAATGTGGTGAATTTTAGTACAATAGATATGACACCGAAATCCTAACATTAAGACTCTATTTATACTAATTCGACCATAACGATTAACCCATAAGATCTTGCCACGTTTAGAACATGCAACACACCATGCTTCTCTTGCTTCCACGTTTTCGAACCGTTTCTTGCTGCTTCAACTCCTTTTATCCGCTTGCGTTTGAATTTCAAATGTATCACTCGCTCGATCTCGAACCCATTTCCTCGATATGATTCTATTACCCGATCGAAGCTTGTTTCACATATATCACCAGTATTTCTGTTCGACATTCCGGAACTCAATACATCCATTCGAAGGGCTAATTCCTTTCTTTCCAAACTATGATATTCACTATATTCCCTTGAATACTTTAACGTCATCTCGTCTCGAGCTCCATGATATTTCTTCGAATCACAAGACATCAAAATCTTCAGCTAACAAAATGCCCCTTTAAAATATGTATTTGAATCCCTTTTAAGAAATACTTATTTTAAATATATCTACAAGATTTTTGATGTGACTCTTGAGTAATTATGACCCTGTACACGATTTCCATCATGTCAATCACGATGACCCCTGGGTTTCCGAACCACTTTTACACAGTAACCACGGTATGGTGCATTTATTGAAAGCAATGATTATCCTTAATCACGCTCATTACCAATACTAACTTCACGCACCTCATCTTGTAACCAACCCACGTCTCCCACGTAACTTGGCATTAGTTGGTGAGTGTTTCCACCCTCACTATAAAACCAAACAAACTTTAGTCTTTCCACTTTTCCACACTGAATCTTCTTCTTCCTTTCTTCTCGTAAAACCCTAATCTCTTTAATCAAAACCCCAACAATGTCTTCATCAACATCCTGTAAAAAGATTTCTAAGAAGAAGAATAAGAACACTGGAACAATTTTGGAAAGCAAGGTTGGCACTCACCAAGGTCATCCTGCACTTATGCCCTGTGGACTCTCCAAAGAACAAGAGCTCTTATATTCCTCTCGGTATTAATCCCTACTAACGCTCGAAAAGATTTGCCCTAATGGGTCCCTTACGGTTTTGAGATTCTTAAGGATACACGAAACATATTTCCCATGCTACGATTTCAAACCTTTATTCAACACCATGGAAAACCCTAGGGTAGAACCGAAAATGTCAATGATCCCTGCTACAAAGGACGTAGAAACTCCTATGACTACCCCAAAAGATCCTTTCATTACGGACTATGTCAAAACAACTTTAAACCATTTCGATCCTGTCCAACCGATGTAGCATATCAAACCGGTTCTCCAAAATGGAAGTTAAGAAAGGACATCGTGGGAGGAATTAGGTATCTATAATTTCCTAAAATTATCCAAACCAGCTTCACATACAATATCCTCTCATTATTCGCATCCTGTATTTGGATAGCACCTATAATACCTTCCACCTTCCTGAGGGATGATCACACCCACATTCTTTGACATAATCGCCATCGGACTAACACCGGGGGAAACATATGTTCTCGATGTCGAGGAACATTCAAGTATTATCGATTTCGATATCAAACTAGCCACTTCTAAATTCATCACCATTACCATACGAAGGTGATAGTGTCTCGATGTTGAACACATTGCCTTCCTTACTCTTTGGCTATCACGATATGTTTCGCAGCAGTCACTTCAAGTAGCTAGTAGGTTCATTCCTCGGCAAGAGATTTGCATGAGAACAGGAGGATTAACTTAGCGAACCCCGCTAGTTGACCTTTATGAGCCCGAGATCACCGTTTCGAGCTTGAAATCTCATACCTCCAAGAACATCTTGTTAGTGGTCCCTTCGGTTGCTCCATTATGGCTAAATGCTATGTTCGAGTCTTCGCCTCCACCGCAGATACTATTAATGAGCAAGATCCGAGATAGTTGATCGAAACGCTGAGGGCACGAGGCTAAGGAGAGTGACTCTAGTGATGACAAGGCCGATTTCCGTGTTTCATTTTCAAAGTACATTATACTTCTCCGAACAACATGAATTTAAAGAAACTATGGCGCCTTTTGCTTCGAGGACTCATGGACCATCATGGTTCACTATGTCTCTTTCGGAGGTCGCTAAATGCAAGGAAACCCAAGATATCGGAAGGCCTTTTATTACCAAGACCGATCTCCTCAAGAATTACTCCGACCAAGAACCGGATCCTCTTATTTGCCTATCAACCTAACCGCTTCGAGACAATTTGGTCTGTCAATTAATACCGAACCCTTGTTCCAAACTCAAAGCGCCATTACCTCGGTCGAACTTTTAAAGCCGAGATGCCAAGCTTCAACAAGAACAATATCAAAAGTTCGCCCAATTCAACTTAATCCCTTCGAACCACCCCTTTTCTTCAAAGAGTTTTCTAGATTGGTGGATTAAATTCTATCAATCTCATATGTTTGACACTCTTACCATTCAAGCTAAACCGATGCTGCTCGATGTGCGGTACACAAAAGAAAGGTAGGTTGACCCACGAGAGATTAAAGCTTTTAATTACTTCAAACTACTTATGATCCCACACGCAAACCATCAGATATCGAGCGGCTCAAACCTTGAGGGAAAAATTTAAAGAAAAAATTTCTAAGTTCAAACTCCTTCAAGGTTGTCACCGAGGATAGGTATATGTTGGCACCAAATGCATCCACCTAAATTTCCACAACTACCTACCTAATTGGCTCGCTTGGTTTCCTCCATATCCTTGGTGGTTAATTTGCGAAATGCTCAAATATAAATCCCACAAGAAACTAAAGCCATCCGAGACCGTGACATGGGCTCGACATCGGCTTCATAATTTCCCAGACCTCTTCGCTATGACCTTTCCGCCATGTCGATTCTTTCGAAAGAGGAGTGCGAATGTTTTGGGAAATCCCAAATATTTATTACTTTCTTTGTTTTAACTCGTTTTAATTGCTCGATTTCCACCTCGTGATCGGACTCCGATCGAAGACCAAGGAAGGAACAGTTCTCAACAATCCCACGAGACAAATGATAGTGTGCCTAAAGTGACTCCAACAATCAATCCCGCAACTACAACAACGAACACCGCGCCCACTCCAACAACTACTCAAGTCACCCCACCTACAACAACTGCCCGATTCAAGGTAAACAATTTATCCCGCTATTTCGAAATAGGTCTGATTTTTCTATAACTTGAGTCTAGATTGCGTTTTGTACCATTTCAGACAAGTAAACTTCCTCCGACCACTCCAAAAAAGAGAAAAACTAGCACCATTGGGAAGACTCTCAAAACTGGAGAAAGTTCTCCAACGGCTTTGCAAAAGAAACAGAAAAGAGACATACCAAAGGATACTGACGTCTCTGGACTTGATTCAAGAGATGTTGTCCCACATACCAATCCAAAATTCCACCTTCGACCTCCAATGTAATATTGGAACATATAGACAGTAACATATCTACGGATAACCCACAGGTAAGTTTACTTCGAATTCTTAAAATGATTATTCGTACCTTAGTTATCAGTTTCTAATCTTCTTTTTTTTTTTCTTTTCTCCATGTAGGAAGATTCGACCCAGATCCCAACCACTTCGAATCCTCCTCCGCAAGCATCCGCTCCGATTCACTCTTCTCCTCATGGGGATTCGAATAACCCGGCAAAAGAGGCTCTTCTAATATGGCATTCCAATGGAGCTTCGATCGACCGATGATCAAGGCACCTCCTCTCAAGGAGACCAATGAAATAATGCTCAAGATGCTAAACTACCTTCAGAGGTTCTTCACCCAAAATCTCCTCCAACAATCCCTCAAGGCGTGAACAAATACCTCAAACCAAGAGGAAACCACCGCCTCTCGAGAGTGAAGATTCTAGCGAGGAAGGTCCGAGGATGAAGAAGGAGAAGACGCCAAGAGGTTTCGAGCGAAAGAACGGGTCCGATGTCGATGGTGATCGAATGATGATATCAAGTGGTGGACTTGATGATGATGAACAAGATGATGGAAACGTGAATAACGGTGATGGTCTTCGTACTAATGAACCAATGGACTTGAAATGGATGTTACTCCATTACGTATGGAACTTCTCGGTCTTCTCACCCCAAACAAATAAGAAGAATTAGCCAATTTGAAAAGAAATGACCCTATTGGGTACATGAAGGCTAAGTTGGCTCAAAGAGATATTCCACTTTCTGCGATTGCCGGTTCGACCTCAGGTCTATGCCTTCGATGATAGGGTTGTGCTTCTTCATAGAATTAGAAAAACAATCCTCAATGTGGATCTCTTCGAAGTGCTTAAACAAGATAGCACCGCTTGTTTCATCATGAAGGGATTACTGAACCAAGTTGACCTCACTACCGGCTCTCTGGAAGTTAGTACCATCCTATTCGAACTTCGTCTTTGTTGGATAATGTGACCGGATGCCTCCTCCGGGATGAATGCTGTAAATAAGGTTCAAGAGAAAAGAGCTTCAATGGATGCTGCTTATGAACATGCCTCAAAGCTTTCGAAAGAAGCTGAAGAGCTAGCCACGCATATTAAGCAAGCTAGAACTGACTATGAGCTTCGATCTCAATCCATCCTCCTCTGGGAGAAACAGATTCAAGAACTTCAGGCTAAGATCAAAGAGGCCCAGCAGCAACAAATTGCCTATGAATCCAACACCTTTGGGAACCGATTTGAAGAACTTCTTAACAAGGGCCTTGCTGAAACAGAAGCGGCTGAGCAACTCAAAGGTGAAGTTGCCATCCTCGAAGGTGCCAAGCGCTTTACCCAACAAAGACTTGAGTCTTTCAAGAATATCTTCGACCGGCTGAGGAACAATCCCCACTTTTGAATCTTGATTATTTTTGTAACTCTTGTATTTTGATTAAATGTTTACTTGTAACGCTTGAACAACGCCATTTTGGCAATTATGTTACCATTTTGGCATTTCATTACAATATTGTGACTACATTGTTAGTATTCGAATCTCCCGCAGCATGGTTTATACTTTTTAAATACTTCCCATTTACCTTTAGGATTCGCTTATCATCGGCCGCTTCTATTTCATACGCATTGTTCGAAAACGTTTTTGCTAAAGGGCCTTCCCAATGAGGTGACCATTTACCCAATGCTTTATTCTTTTTGTCCATGGGCAATATGACTTTCCATACTAAGTCATTAGCGTTGAATGTCTTACCTTTTACTCTTTTGTTATATGCCCCGCCACTCTTTCCTTTTGCCTCATTAAGATTTCCAATGCATGTAGTCGACTTGCCTAACTCAACTAACTCATTCACCATCATTTCCCAATATAATGACGCGGGAGTTCATGTTGTCTTTGATTCGAATCGATCAGATGAATTTCTGTAAGACCGCATCATGGCCAAATGTTAGTTGGAAAGGTGTAGTATTGGTAGCTTCTTTAGGAGATGTTCTAGCCCATAGTACTTGGTCTAAAGTTTTATGCCAATTCTTTGGCTTTTTACCAATGTGTTTTTGATCAAACCAATTATTACTTTGTTGGTCGCTCGACCGACCATTTGCTTGAGCATAATATGGTGTTGATGTCAATAGTCTAAATCCCATCTCCGAGCGAACTCTTGCATCTTTCTACAAGAACTGCACCTTGGTCGTAGTTATACTTTCGGCAATCCAAACCTATAGATTATTTGTTTCGTATGAATTCAATAATAGCTTCTTGATCCGAGCTACTAATGGTATCGCTCGATCCACTTAGTAAAATAATCTATTCCTACCAAGATGTACTTGACCTTTAGACGAGGCAGATTGATTTCTCCTATCAAATCTAACGCCCATCCTCTAAAGGGCCATGGTTTAATGATCGAATGCACTCACTCAGAGCATGTTGAATCCTCGCATGTTTCGACATTCTTCACATCCTTTAGCGAAGTCTATGCAATCTTTGAGCATGCTAGCCAATACATACCATATCGAAATAGCAACCACTTCATCTTGTGGCTCGCTTGATGTGCCCCACATGCCCCATTGTGAACTTCGATAATGCCGACACGCCTCACTTTCTCCTAGGCATTTGAGCAATACACCTTCTTGGGTTTTCTTGAACAATTCATTTCCATAAGGACATATGATAATGCTCTATATTTCGTTTTTCTATCTACGCTTATGGTTGGATCTTTAGATAGCTTATAATTGGGCTTCGCCAATCTGCATCTGATACGGTGTTTGTGGCTAACACTTCGAATCTATCTTTACCACTACAACCTAACTTAATATTTTCTAGATCTGATGGCGTTAGTCTGGTAGCCATAACCCTACCTCTTATTTCGATCAACTCTTTAAAGTTTTGTGTAGAGACTTTATAACCTGAAGCCAACTGTGCTAGGTCATTTGCTTCTTGATTCTCTATTCTTGGTATATGTTGGATATCCATATTCGAATTTTTGATCGACTGTTAGCTATGACGAAGTATGTCATCAAATTTTCCTTTATGCATTTATATTCCTTTGTTATTTGTTTGACCACTAACTCGAGTCACCTTTAATTTCGACTTTAGTTGCCCCAATTCCAACAAAGCTTCAAGTCCAACAATAAGCGCTCAGACTTCATTGTTTGAGCAACGAGGCCATCCAATTTATACTTGAATTTTGTGGGATTCCTTCAGAGAAATTATAAGAACTCCAACACCACTACCTTCTTTGTGAGTCGAACCATCAAGTATAATTTCCAAGGTTGCGCCTCAACATAACCCATAATGGTCTTTTCGACTGAATGATCCACAATGAAATCAAGAATTATTTGACCTTTCACACTCTCAAAGGCATGAAGGTTAAAGAATATTCTTAGGGCTAAAGCCCATTTACCCACTCTACTATGCATAATTGGTTTTGACAAGTGTTTGATAACATCGAAATGAGAGGAGACATAAACATCAACAGTTTTATATAATATTTAAGTTTCATACAAGAGAAGTATAAACATAGGCATAACTTTTCTATGTTACTATATCTAGTTTCGCATCATTTAGCACCCTACTTAAATAGTATATAGCTTTTCGATGCCATTACTATCTTCTTGTGCTAACATGCTACCTATAGTAAATTCGCGGATATATACAATCTCATGGGCTTTCCCATGAAGGTGGAGACAAGATAGGAGGTTGAGAGAGGTATCTCTTAATTTCGAAGGCCTCGATGTACTTGACTCCACTCGGCTTGGCCTTGTTTTAAACAGTAGTGGAGAGAATGCTTGAGTCTTTCCACTTAGATTCGAGATGAATCTTCTAAGAAAATTTATCTTCCCCCAGGATCGCAACTCTTTTGATGTGGGTGCTTTAGTCTCCATAATGGCTTTGGTCTTATTTTGGTTGATTTCGATTCCTTTTATGAACCACAAAGCCCAAGAAGTCTCCCTCCACAAAAATGCACATTTAAGGGGTTCATTTTCAAGCCATATTTTCTCATTCTTTCGAATGATTGGCTCGATGGTATGGGTTTCGAAGAGATGATGACTATGTCATCAATATACACCGCATAAAAGTCTCAATAAAATCGTGAAAAATGGAATCCATTGCTCGCTGGTAAGTGGCCCCATTTTCAAACCAAAAGGCATCACTACCCACTCATAGGTGCCTAAGGCTCCGGACAACGAAATGCCTTGGCAACATCCTCTTCAAAGAATAAAAATCGATTATAACCGAATATCCATCTAGCATGCTTATTCGAACCTGCAGTAGTCTATTAACATTTCTACATGCATGAGTATCTTTGGGGTTCATTTAAATCCCTAAAGTCTATGCATATTCTCGTGGAACCATTTTTCTTAATAACAGCACTATATTAGCTAACCATTCGACATACCTTGTGGTTCGATGAACTTGCAACGCAAAGAACCTTTCGACCTCCTTTAATCTTCGTGATCACTGCGCGAACCTCCTAGGAGTTTGCTTGATGGGCTTCTTGCCATCCTTGATTGGAAGTCCGTGCTCTACCAACTCTCTTTTCAAGCTGCATTTCGTAATCCCACGAAACAATCTTTATTTTGTTTGAGGATTTCGATCACCTCTTGCTTGAGACTGGACCCCCCGCACTTATATAGGTTATTCTTTTGTTTTGTCATCCCCAAATTTACCTCTTCGAGTTGATCCTGCCAACATCTTAGCACCTATGTTTGTAGGATCCTCGCGAAACCCTGGGTTCTGTATCATATATGGCATCTAACCTTTGTTCTATTTCTTTTCTTCAGGTGAGTCTTTCGAACCCGCCCTTTCATGTTATTTTCTTCAACTATACTATCTATTTCACCTCTGTCGCTATCCATTTATTCTCACCATATAGGCGAAATCCTTTCAAGAAGGAGGACTCACCATGAGCACTATTGTCGAATTCCCACCGGCCGCTTCTCAAGTACCATCGAGTCCTTCGCTTCTTTACTTATTTTTCGTCCCAATACATGCCATCATGGCGAAGGGTCATATAATATTGCGCATCTCCGGCTTCGCTCATCTCCTCATTTGGAGCACAAGGGCTATTCGTGCTAGATACTTGTCATAATTCCTTTTGTTGACGAGGTTGACCGTAGTCATGAAGTAACTCGATCCGCCTCGATGTTCTCCACTATCCCATCTTCTCTCCATAGCACTAACCTTGGTGCATTGACGGGAACCGCCTACGCCATGAATCCATTCTCTTCCTAAAAGCAGTTGTAATTGGCCTTGGCTTCGATTACCATGAACATGGTGGGCCTGCTTCGAACCAACGGTTAACTCCACTTGCACCACTCCCAATGTTTGACCAACTTTCCTTCATAATTTGATAGCACCATGTTATGCGGTTTAACATCACTTTCTTGTATTCCCTTTTTAACATAAATGAGGCATTAGATTAACTACTCCATCTACCAGACCTTATTCACACCATGGGCATTAACCTTTGCTCGAATGAACAGTGGCTTCAAATGGTTCTTCATTGGCTCGATGTTCAAGAAGGCATTCGCTTCGACGGCGCCATTATCCATGACATAATAGCAAACGGCCTATGTTTCATCATATCAATGTTATCATCCTCTTCCTGTTCTTCGATTTCGGTTTCTTGTCCGAACTCGTAAGTATGACACCACGCTGCGCTTTAGGTTGAGTGAGGATTCTCCTTCCGATTCGGGTTATCGCTAGCATATCTTCATCTTCCGCCCCGATTCTTTTGATTCATCCGGTTTTGTGTCGCAAAAGTCTCCTCGCTAACGGAGGTTTGTTTTCGTTGCTTGCTTGTCGTTGGCTTGTTAGTCTTTGGACATCTCTTTCTTTGCTGGTCGAAACTACCTCTTCAATCGCCAAAGATTTCCTTCTCACTTTCGAACACGTTGTTGCCTTCGCCATTGGGATCTTGACATGGGATTCTTCCCTTATAGTTTTCCAACCTCAACTCTTCTTTTCTTTTGTTGTTGAACTGTCTCAGACACCATGGCATGACGGGCATTTTGCTCGTTTCTCCAATTATCTTTCCCTATTGGTTTTGACGTACCATCTATCGGTTGGTACTTCAAATAGGACTCAATGTTACTCTTGAGCACCTTTGGGGTAAGGACTATCGCTTTCTTTGATTATGATTGCCATGGAGGTGCCGACCCTTCCGACCCATCTCCTTGTGATTCCGGATGGCGCGAAGGAATGGTTTCAATGCCCCGCCATGTTTTGGTCATATGAACACCTTGGGCAAATCAAACACTTTGCCCCTTTATGGCGCGTAAGAACTCAACACACTCTCTCCGTGTCGAGGATAGCATCTAAACAATTGATTGTCTTGGCGCTGACGCCTCGAGCCCTTGGCTCCTTCGAACTCTGCAATCTTCTCATTGCGTATGATGCTGCATCCGGGCATAGCATCATCTCGCCTTTGTGGCACACCATGAGGTAATTTTTCAAACGATATCTGCAGATATCCTTCATTCATTTTGTATTTTTCCTTCTCAAGGTATTTCTCCATTTCTTGCATCTCGAACAAGGTTTCTCCATGTCCACCATATTAACATCCACCTCTCCATCTTTTCATCATCTCCCAACCCGATGGTTCGATGTCTTTGAGTTGTATTTTCGAACTCTCGGGCGGAGTATTTCACCTGTAGTCGAATTTGCCACTAGGCTCCCCAGTGTCCCAAACTTCCTTCTTGGACTTGTGTCCTTCGACCTCTCCGCCTTTTGTATCCTCATCTCCCAACCCGATGGTTTGATGGCTTCGATTGGGATTTTTGCACTCTCTAATATTTTACCGATAATCGAATCTTCCACCGGGTTCTCCCAAAGTATCCCGATCTCTTCTCGGGGAGAGTTGGTTCTAATTTGGACCTTTTCTAATTGGCGCCTCGGACCTTGAGCCTGTACCACCTCGCCCGACTCTCCGGCCCTCGAGCTGGATGTCCTTTGAAACAAATGATGCTACTGGCTTAGTCGAAGCTTCCGTTGTGATGGATGTCTTCGGACGCCATTGTTGACCCGATCCCCCAACTCTCATTCTCGTTTTCATCTTTCAATGTATTGACCCCTTGGTCTGCTTCCACCATATTTATTTCTCCCATGCCGCAGCTCGGAGTAGTTGGTGTCGCAATATCCGAGGATCCTCATCTACCTTCATCTTTGGCTTATCGCCAAACTTCGCCTTCTTTGATTGCATTTCAATTAAGTCCCAAAAGAAAACACGTGAGGTTTTGTGGCCTAAGAAACTATGATATTTACGAATCCCTTTTCTTTCTTTGGTCTAAAGGAGGTATTTTAACATTCGATGGCACAATCGGTTGACCATCTTTGACAAGGTGTCAAAAATCTCATCACACTTTGTCACATCAAAGGTGTATACCTTCTTTGGGAATTTGTCGTTTTTCATTTTCAACAATTTCTTTTCCCTTTGTGGGAACCAACTTACAAGAGTAAGGTGGGCCTGTTTTAACTCGCTAGGTCCACTGACCTCCTCGAAATTTGACTTTCGGTTTCGACATAGGAAAATTTCTTTCTTGTTACTTTTGAAAGCCGGCCTTCTCGGCCTTTAGTCTTTCGACCGTCGAACCCTATCTGCCAATTGAGCCATATCTCTCAAGTATTGTGTATCTAATTTCTTTCGAATCGAATAGTCAAGGCCACCAGCCATTTCGACTAATTCATGTTCGGGGACCACCGTGAAACATCGGATTTCAATAGTCCGAACCTATTCAAGTATTCGCTCATGGGTTCGAAACTTCCTCTTAACACTAGCTAGTTCCTTGACTTATCTTGGATTGTCCCATGTAGAATTGTTCATGGAACAATCTTTCTAAAAGGGCCCAGGTATCTATGGATCCAGGTGGTAATGTGGTGAACCAGGTGAAAGCATTTTTCGTAAGTGAACTTGGGAAATACTTAATCCTAAGGTTCTCATTATTGGCTATGTCTCTGCCTGAGATACGGATATGTGTTCGATCGTTGATTCGTTAGTATCTCCGAACTTTGTAAACTTAGGGATCTTGTGTCCCTTGGTAAGTCTGTATGCATCACGTATCTGCTATGGGAGAAGCATAATTTGGCCTCCTAATGACATTTTGGGCCATTATTCTCTATCATGGTGGTTAAGTTATTTTCGCCAAGATATTATCGTTCAATTCTATGGACCACCGCACAAGATCTTGGTTTCTACCTATCATAACTACTCCTCTAGGTTGTTCGTCTCAAACTGGGGCCTCTTGCCTTCGAGCCCGGCCCCGGTTCCCCAACTACCCTCCGTGGTTCCTCTCGACCATCGAGCATCATATCTTTCGATCCTCGCCATGGTTCTACAACCCCTAAGTGGTTCTTCTCGAATCAATGGGGCATTTCCTCTTTGTGCCCTTGCCCTCGTGTCAAATTCTTCTCTAAGCGCCTATAGGGTGGGTCAATGGCTTGTTCGATGATAGGTGTGTTTGCTCGAACCACCTGTTCTGCTTACGCCTCTGGGGCAAAGAAATCGCTATTCGACTCATATTATCCGCATTTTCCTATTCGCGGTCACGCTCGAACTATTGGGGCAAAGATTTCTTGCATAGTTTGTGCTAACACTCGATCATATTATGGTTACTATCATCCATCAGTTGCCTAAAAGCCATTTGGTTTTCTATGGTTAAGGTGGGTAAAGCGCTATAACCCCCCAGACCTTGGTTATTTGTAAGAAATTGATTAACCCCGCATCCGCATCCTAATTGGGGTGATGCATTTGACGTCAAGTTTGCAAACCCGCCATGAAAGATGTTGGCATCCGTAAGAAGGGTTTCGGGTCTATTACCCTCGAAACCGATGGTCTAGTTTGTAGTGGAGTGGCGAAATGGGCTTGTGTCCTCGGTTGTGGGATGGATCCCTGTGGTAACCGTGGTTCTGTATTGCCCAAGATCGAATTATTTATTGACGTGCCACTTGTTCCATTCGTGGCTATATTATTAGTCGAAGATGCAACCGATCGTGCATTCAAGGGATCGCGACGTTGCAAAAATGCACGCATTAGTGCTGCTCCATGGGGCATTTTGTTCCCTTGTTGATTATTAGACATTCTATTATTTCGCTTTTTCGGGTAAAGGTTGGTTACTCTTAGTTATTCTACCACTCCTAAGGTTCATATACCAATGAACTTTGTTTACTCGTAAAGAATTTCTATAATAATTATGGTTATAACTTTCCTAGTTTGTAACAACAAACTCGTCCCATCGGGCGTGCCATTTTGTTCACGGTGATTTCGGTGAAACAACCGCTAGTCTTCCAAACTATTGAATAAGCGTTATAACGTTATGTTATTCAATCCCTCGGTAACTTGCGGGATCGACTAGATTGATCCTATGGGTATCTGTTGGTATAAACTTAAGATAAAGATCCATATTTGAGACTTGTTTTTGAGGTTTTGTATATGTCAAAATACGCTTCGATTACTTAGTGATGTGATCAAGTTAATAACGTATATTTGGTTCGAACAAACAAGAACATGCCGTATTCAAATAGCAACAAAGTATATAAATGCAGAATATTCAAATAAACTCTTAAAGTGTAAAAGATTTTCAAAGTGATCGTGAAACGTAAAAGACAGAATGTAAACAAATGTATAAAAACTTTCGGGAAATAACAACGTTAATGTAAAGGTTTCGAAAAGTAAAGAACTTCAAGAATGGTAGAAAAAGCATTTAAATGAAATGACTTTGAAAATAAAGAAACTTAAAAGACATTGATGCAAGATAAAATTAGACCGGAGGAATAAAGATACATTGAATAATAAAGTCTTGGTGCAATCATACGTACATCATTCGTGCATTCGCTTCCCTAGCCATGTGGTATTTTGAATGTGACTGAATTTTAGTACAATAGATATGACACCAAATCCTAACATTAAGACTCTATTTATACTAATTCGACCATAACGGTTCAACCCATAAGATCTTGCCACGCTTAGAACATGCAACACACCATGCTTCTCTTGCTTCCACGTTTTGAACCTTCTTGCGTTTCAACTCCTTTTATCCGCTTGCGTTTTGAATTTCAATGTATCACCGCTCGATCTCGAACCCATTTCCTCCGATATGATTCTATTACCCGATCGAAGCTTGTTTCACATATATCACCAAGATTTGCTCGACATTCGAACTCAATACATCCATTCGAAGGGCTAATTCCTTTCTTTCCAAACTATGATATTCACTATATTCCCTTGAATACTTTAACGTCATCTCGTCTCGAGCTCCATGATATTTCTTCGAATCACAAGACATCAAAATCTTCAGCTAACAATAGGGTCAATCATATTTAATTTTTTAATAATATTTTTTTAATAAAAAATAAGAAGAAGAAACAAGAATTTAATACCAATAAGCAATCAAGCTCTGACACGACTATCAAATGGCGTGTCCCCGCATTAGAAAGGTATCTGACACGGGTACGTGTACGAACCGATTCTGACACGATTTTGAAGTGTCCAACAAAAAATAAACGCACCAAACACATATGCAACACATTATTTCAAATAACAAGCATAATCCACATTATTTCAAATAACAAGCATAATTCACTTTCTCACTATAAAAACAACACGATATTCCATATTCCATATTCGACCTCTCATACTATTTTTAGTATTCTTATTTTTTTCATCTTCTCTATTTGTTTTCATCTTTGCCATATGTCGTTGCTTCTGTCTCCACAAGGTTTTTCCATCTTCTCAGTTTATTTTCATATTCACCGTAAGTCGTTGTTGACACGTTTTTGAGGTGTCCAACAAAAAATGAAACACAATTGACACAAATTCAACACATAACTTCAAATAATGGACACACAGTTCAACTCAAATTCTCATAACATTTTTTTAAATAATATTTTTTATCTTTCATATTTCACTATCCAACTATAAAAACAACATGATATCCCATATTTCATATTCCACCTTTCATATTACCTGTAATATTCTGATTTTTTTATCTTCTCTATTTATTTTCATCTTTGTCTTACCTAACTGATTTCTATCTCCAAAGGATTTTTCAGCTTCTCGATTTGTTTTCATATTCGCATCACGTCTCTTCGCCACACACTGTTGCTTCTGTTTCCACTAGATTTTTTCATCTTCACAATTTATTTTCATATTTGTTGTCCACCACTACTTGTATCAAGAGATAAAGGAGCACTCCTCGATATCATCAAGAGAAAACTTAAATGTGGGATGTCGTTGGAGATGAGTTTTGATTATCAGATGATAGTGAATTTCTTAAAGTTGTTGATTTTTATCATTGAAAGAGTCAAATTTAAAGGTTAATTTTTTCAATATAGAGTGACTATGATATAATTTGCATTATTTTGTGTTAGATAATTTTTTTAAATTACAAATACTCAATTTTTAGATGGATACATTAGCGGTGTTTTCGTATCCATATCGTGTCATGTGTTTGTATCCAAGGCCGAGCTTCATAGCTAAAGAGTATTTTATCATTACATTTTGCCCAAATAATTTAAATACAATTAAATTTTAAAATTCCTTCTAAAAAGAAAAAAAGTCAACAAAATTGGTTGATGTCATTAGTGATATGGTTGGATGGCGATAACTAGCCGGGTAATAAAACTATAAGGAGACTTTATAAGCTTGTTTGATGTATTCTATTTTTATTAATGATTTCTAGTTGAAATTTAATTACCATATATAGACTTTATGGGCCTAATTAGAGACAAACGTATTGCCAACATTACTAAGATGGGGCCATAATCAGTTGAATAAATTATAGTAATATTTAATATGTCAACGATAGGTTTAAAATTTTAATATCCAAATAGTATTAACAAATTTGAACTTTTAAGTAAATAATCAAAGTTCAATCATTTATATAAAATGGAAAAGTTTGGTTGGAATGGGAAAGGTCACTTTGAATCTTTGTGTTAAACAACAAAATAACCTTGTAAACAAAGAGCAATATTCCAATTGGAAATGGAGCCCTTTTTTCTTTTTTTTTTTCTAATTAAAAATATTGACTTTTGTATGAGTAATAAAAATAGATTGAAAGTTTGTACCCAAAAAGTAGGGTTTGAATTTGTTAGCGGTGTGCCGTTAAATATTGAATTCGGAAAGCCTGGAGGTCCCATATATTGTGATCTGATAGTAGTTTGGGGATGGGAATACGACCCTGCAGCCATATATTTTAGCAGCCAATAGTGACCATTTAATTGATTTAATTGAAAAGGATTAGAAATTTTATTAAAAAAGAAATTAATTACAATTATTTTCAAACTCAACTTTTTTCTATAATTTATTTCAATATGTGTATTTGTATTTACTTCTTATTTGTAATTATTGATATTTTAATTTTAAATTTTGAACAGATCTTAAGTCACACAAAAAATTATATCGTAAAACATAACATTTAGTAAGATTATCACTTATATGATTACATCCCTCCGAAACTTATATAAGCGCATCATTCATTTACGGAGGCTCTCACCTCGCATGAACATGACTCATAAATCTACCATAAAACACCACTGTACAAGCCTTCTCGTTGTCGTGGGTAAATTATATTAGCAATACATCGTTATAAGCCTACTGAGACACTTGAGTCTCCATGCTCTTGCTGGGAAACACGCATACTGCACCTTTTGGCCAGTATAGTGACGTCCATCGTGGAAACCTTGTAAAATTAATATAGCTCTCACTCCTACTCAAACTCTTTCCATCTTCCCTCTGAAGATGGCCGACAAAACCATAATCTACAACACAAACACTATCGTCGAAGGTTTCGCTAATAAAGGTAACTCTAGATCTTCCTAGAGGAAATACATGAGGCAATTGTTTGCATCAAATGTAACATCCCCTGACTTCTGCAAAATATCCCAAGGGAAATGAGGGGTTAACATCATCTTCTCTGAGGAGTACGCCATTAATATCAACCCTCACGATGATGATCCCTTGGTCGTCACTATGAAATAGGGCAATTGAGGACATTAGATGCGTTTTGATAGATCTTGATAGCTCTGCTGACGTCCTGTTTTAAGACATCTTCTAGAGGTTACGACTCAACCCAAACGACATAAAAATGTTTAGTGGTCAGTGATGTCAGGAAAACATATACAAATAATGGACCACATGCGCCAAGTGAGAAGATGTCAAGGCGATTAACACCACCTACATTATTGTGGACGATCTATCATAATATAACATCATTCTTGGACAACCGACTATCAAGCACGAGAGTGATATCAAATTAGCCTAGAGACAACTAGAGAAGAGCTCGCCCTTGTTGACGCCTCTTCTTCCGAATTCCAAATACTGGCTTAGAGTGTTGGGACCCCAGATTGGGAACGAAAGCGGAAAGGCTCACACATACCAAATATTTGAAGGAAGGCCATATAGGTCCTGACGCCTATCAAGGGATGAAGATAGGTACTTCGTTATTCACAGAGGAAGAATAAGAACTAGTCGAATAACTTAATAAGAATGTCAATTTGTTCGTTTGGGCTCCCTCTGACATGTCAGGAAATGACACCAAAGTGGCGAGCCATCGCCTCGCCAAATACCTTTTCGCCATACTAGTGGCGTAGAGGAAGAGGAAAGTTGGCGAGGAAAAAGGTCTTTCTTTGTTGAAGATGTGGGAAAACTACCTGACGTCGGGTTCATTATGGAAACAAAATACCCAACCTTGCTAGCCAACGTGGTTCTAGTATGGAAAGCTAACAATAAATGACACATATGGGCAGATTTCACCGATATGAATGTCACCTTCCTTAAATATATGTATCATTGCCAAACATTGATCGCCTCCTCGACAGATCATTAGACTACCATATATTGAGCTTTATGGACCCATGCTCGGGGTATAACCAGATTCAGATGGATCCCCTAGACATTCCCAAAATAGCCTTCATAACGGATCATGTCAACTACTGCTATAATGCAATTCCTTTCAACCTTAAGAATGCTCACACCACCTACCAGCGGCTTATGGATGTTGTCTTCGCCCATTAGATAGAGCAAAACCTTAAAGTCTATATCGACGACATTATAGTTAATACTATCAAAGGGAGCGTCCATGCATAAGTTTTGGAAGATGTCCTATAGTCGGTCAGGAGATATGATATTTTCCTAAGCCCTGCCAAGTATCCTTTTGGGGTTTAGGTGGGGAAACTCTTAGATTTCATGCTGACACAAAAGGGCATCGGGGCTATCCTAGATAAGTGCCAATCATTTATCACCACGAGGATCATCACTCATGAAAAGTAAGTACAACAACTCACAGGTCTCCCCGCCGCTCTATCTCGCTTCCTTTCTTACGCATGCAACAAAACCTTCCTCTTCTTCACCTCCTTAAATAAGAATGAGAGGTTTAAGTGGATACTCAAATGCAAGGAGGATTTCACCAAGGTCAAGAATTTCCTCACATAACCCCCTGTCCTGACTCACCTGAGAGATGGGTCGTTGTTACTCCTCTACCTCACGGTCATATATCAGACGAGACCATACTTTTAGGGTCACAAGATCCTAGTAAAGTCCAACTATCATTTTTGACAAATTTTGAAGAAGCCCCATCTAGTAGAGATGATGTTATCTTGGGCGGGGTACTCTCAAAATATGACATCCAATATGTCCAGATGGGAAGCCTCATGTTACAAGTTCTAGAAAAATTTATAGTAGAATTTAGCTCTCTCGTACACGAGGAAACACTACCAGGATGGGCGCTATCTATAAATGACGCCTCTAATGTAAAAGGGAGTGGTGTTCGGATAGTCCTAGAAGGCCGAGTCAGTAAAAAAAGATTCTGAAGAGACTCAAGAAGAAGCTTGATGGTGCCAAAGGATTATGGGAGAAACTAATTCTCGAGATATTATGGTCACACCACACCTATTTGCATTCCACTATAAAAGAAACCCTATTTTCCATGGCCTACGGGCGGACACCATGCTACTTATGGAGATTCACACACCCTCTTGGTGATGATCCCAGTTCAATGAAGAGACAATGAGATTGGATTGAAGTGAGAGATAGACCTGATCGATGAATTGATGAAGTCCGCTCACGTCCGAGAATTTGTTGCCAAATACAGGTCTTCCAAAAGATATAATTCCAGAGTCAATACGAGAGCAATGCAATAAAGCGACATGGTCTTGAAAGAATTGGTTCTATATGCGCAGTAAGAAAAACTGCAACCTAACTGAGAGAGATTGTATTGTATATTTTAGAAACTCCCTCACTGAGCAAACACATTACAGAATCTGGAAGGAACGTTATTACCCAGAACTAGAAATGCTCTCCACCTTAGATATATTATATTTAAATTATTTTTAATTTTCCAATAAATATAATGTTCATGTACCTATTAGTAATTCTTCAGCGGTTTAGTTTCCAAATAGAGGTTTTCTCCTGAGTGTTTTATGTGTTGGACTTTATGACGAATATCCATGCCTCCCATTGAGGCAACAATCTTTATGTTGAACTTCATGACGAAGATCATTGCCGCCCCTCGGGGAAACATTCCTTATTCTGGACTTCATGACGAAGATACTTGACGCCCCTCGAGGTAACATTCCTTATGTTGAATTTCATGACAAAGATCCTTGTCGTCCCTTGAGGAAACATTCTTATGTTGAACTTCATGACGAAGATCATTGCTTCCCCTTTAGGCAATAATTTATATGTTGGACTTCATGACGAAGATTCTTATTGCCATATGGGACAATACAAAAAAGCTAATTAAACTTTCTCCTGAGAGACTTAGTGTCTTGTTGGGCAGGACCAGACTTAAGAATCACGCCTAAGAGACGCGAAAAATATTCAGCTTGAGAGGTTTAATCACAAGTCTTGCCTGAGGTTAGATTAAAAGTCCCACCCAAGAAGGTCGAACGCCTCATCTGAGGGACTTATAGTCTCATCATTCATGATATATATAATTCTGCCTAAGGGACTTAGACCCTCTTGGCTAACTAAAACTTCACCTGAGGGACTAAGTATCTCTTCGAGCGGGACCAGACTTAAGAGTTACGCCTAAGAGGCGCGACCGATATTCATCCTGAGAGACTTGATCACAAGTCTTATATGGGGGCTCGATAAAAGTATCACCTGAGAGTCAACTTACTATTGTACCTGATGAACTTAATGTCTCCTCAGTCGGGTTACACATTAGTGTGACCAAAGAACTCAGATTTCCTATGATAACTTAGGCCTCACTAAAGGAAGTGCAAATTCTCAAGATACTCTCCAAACTTGCAGTCTAAAAGTATTTTTTTTTCTATCAAATGCCTCGTGCTTGAAGGACTATGTAGTCTTATAGTTGTAAAGTTCCTCTCCTAGAGCCATTCCTTTAGACAACCCCATAAGAGGCAACATTGGAATGTCGTCCAAAGGGAGGTATCAACTCGCCCCAAAAATTTCTTATCGGCCAATTATAAATGTGGGATAAGATGTTTATGGGACAGAGAGAAGTCAGGGTGAATAACTGACCAACATCTTCTGGGAAAATAGGAATTCAACGGTCCACCATTAACTGAGTGGGCGATGACCCTTCCTAAGTGAATCCTAGACCCTAAAGGCCTCTATAAATATATCTTCCCTCAAAGGGAGAAAAGATAGATCTTAAGCCATACAATTCATTGCACCATAAAGCATAGCGGTTAGCAATATCTCCACTCATATGATCACATCCATCATATACTTATACTTAAGAATATAATTCCTCTACATAGTATCTCACCTCACATGAATAGGATTCATAAGTCCACTATAAAACACCATCATACATGAATTCTCACCTTCTTCGAAAAACCTTAATCACCATACAACATTATAAATCTATTGAGACTTCCGAGTCTCTCTGCACTTACATAATAACACACATTTTTTCATCAGTACAAAAATTAATTATACTGTTATCCTTTTCAATTTTGTCCATGATAATTGATAAACTTTACCCTTGAAAAATATAATTACTAGATACATAAATGCTACAAATAATAGATTTGAAGTATATTTAAAAAAAAGTATCTTTTAAGATTTTTGCGTTTAGTATTTTTAAATGTTTTAACAAAAATAATACTAACGCAGAAAAAACTTGAGCTAGCGTATCACAATCCCATTAAAGACGGGCCAATTCAAACTGTTTAATATGCTAAGTTTACGCGAAATAGATTAAAGAGGAAATAGATTAAAGGGGAAATAGATTAAAGAGGTCGATTAACCCGTATATTCAATTATACCTAAGGCTTTCTATTTATGATATAATTGTTTTTATATGGTGACATGATAGTGACAACATGACGATGATGTTTTTTTTTTTTAAGTAGAAGACTGTCTTTCACTAACTTATTTGATTTGGAGTTATGAATCAAAACTTAAAATTATGAATATTTGAAACTAGATTTTAAAATTATGTTAAAATTTATATTGAAATAATAATTTAAGATTTAATATTATATTAGAATTTATTAAAAATAATAAAATTGTAGACTCTCATTTTAATAAATATATTTAATCTAAGTCCTAAACTTATTAGTATTAATTAGTCTAGCCATACCTCATTTTCTTCCAAATAATGTTTTTGTTTATATATTGGTGATGTAGGGTCATCCCACTTGGCACAAAAATCTAAAAGTAATGGCTATGAAGTGTACACTATAGAGTATGTGCACTGTCATGGTTTGCACACATGTCTTTGATTATATATACAAAAGCAACATGCAGTCTATCTATATATAGACATGAGTAGACAACAATCCATTTACCAAAATAATTGAAAGAGAAAAATGGAGAGAGGTGTTGATTTTCATCCTCTATTGAGAGGTGGGAGAAGGAGAGAAACATATAGAAATCCTTTTTCTTCAGATGAGATGAAATCACTTGCATGCATATGTGAAGCTTTGTTGCCTCCTCTTGACTCTCAATTTTTGAACACCAAAGGGTTTCAACCAACAAACAAAGCTATCAAGTTCTGGGAAACTTCTGGCTCTGATTTCTCTATCCCTCAAGAGGTATTTTACTACTCTCTAACTTTATTGTATCAAAATTAAAATGTCTATTTATATATTTATTTATTACTTTTGTTGTTGTTGATGAAACCAAAGTCAATCAAAGATAACCCAACCCATTGCCCAGTTGACCTGTCGGTCTTTCATGATAACTAATGTATAGTTTTAAATGCAAGCATACACGAAATTAGAGATAATATTTATTTATATAAAGGTTTTAAGTTGGGATTCTCCCTATTTCTAATTCTCGGAGAATGTTATTATCAATGATTGTATTGTATAAATATTAAAGTATATAAAATATATATCAATGATTGTATTATATAAATATTAAAGTATATAAAATATATATATCAATGACTGTATTTTATAAATATTAAAATATAAAAAATATATGTCATACGTTTAAATTATATAAATGTATTATATCTTAAAATATATAAGAATTTTTTTTTAATATAAAGAGACAAAAAGCTCACGTCCCATGATATTGAGTTTTCTAATAGTATGTTTGAAAATAATGTGAAGTCACCATTCTAAGAAAATCATGAAACAAGTCAATTCTAAAATTAATATGGATGAACTTTTGATGATAAGAAAACATCATATAAGTGTTGGCTTCAAATTTGTTCTTATTATGGGTGTTCAAATTTGACTTTAATATTATGCATTGAGTAAATTGGCAAACTAATCTCTTTTTTTTTTTTTTTTTTTTATACAAAAAAAATAATCTAAACTCACTCAAATTTTCACATTGAATGTGTACATATTTCAAATAATTAACCTCTAACTCTATTAGATCTTATTTATATTAATTAATATGTCGATATTAAATTTAGATGCTAAATTGATAGTAAATGATTACATAGTCAAACACTGCTTATCTTTTCAAAATATATGTACATTCAGTGATCAATTTAGATATATTGGGATTTTTTTATAAGAATATATGGGTTCATTTTTCTTACATTAAAAAAAAGGTTTTATAAAAATAAGATTTAAATTAGGAAAAAATAATTTAGTTCATTTTTTTTATCAATTAAAAGACTAATTTTTTAACGTCTAATAGCATACATATTTATTATTGAAAATTAAAACATACTCAAAATCACAATATTTTTCAATTGTTTTTAATGAAAAATCATTTAAAATAACTTTAAATTTAAGTGAATTTTTAAAATTTGATATTCAAAAACATTTATAACAAAAAATAAAATAACATTTTATAAAAAACTTATGTAAACTAGTTTATTATTTGAATTTATTTTTGTTTTTAAAAAAATTGTAATTATTTTTAGAAAAAAATATAATACTATAAAAATATTTTTACAAAAAGCTAAAACAAATTAGTTCTGTTTTGCATTAACTTCTCTTTGATTAATATGATAAATATAGTGGACTGAAAAATTCCAATGTACACATTAGAGAAATAAATTGATGAGTTTTGTAGAAGTGGAAGGGATGAACAATATACTTGTTATGTGCATGTACAGGTTGCAGAGATGATAGTTGAGAGAGCACTGCCAGAAGCATTTACAATCGTTAGAGTGATTCTATGGATGCTATCAACAAGGTTTGGCACTTGGTTGCTATGTGGATCTCTTTGTTACACTAAGAAATGGCCTTTCATCAACACTTTCTCAAATATTTCTTTGCAAAACCGGGAAATCGTTCTTCAGAAATGGTTCAAACATCGCTTCTTCACACCTGTTAGAGTTGCATTTCTTTCCATCAAAATCTTTTTCGCCATCGTGTTCTTCTCTCAGGTAATGTCACATTCTTTATATGTTATTGTTTCTTGTGTTTGTGATTGAATATTCACTTTACTTGTTTGTGTTGCATGCATGCAGTGTAATGAGAATGGTGAGAACCTTGCATGGGATGCTATTGGATACCATGTCAACGACAATCATGAAAACGCAAATGATATTCGCAAAGAGAGGCCACTTGAAAAGGGAATAGTCGAAGCTATGAATGAAGATAATGCGAGTTTACCGCCATCTCTTTCTAAGAAAGGTCTTGAAGTTGAAATAGATTCTAAAAACAACATCCTCAAGGTGAAATGCGATGTGGTGATCGTCGGTTCTGGTTGCGGTGGAGGAGTTGCAGCTGCTGTTCTTGCAAGTTCTGGCCTTAAGGTTCTTGTTCTTGAGAAGGGTAACTATTTTACTCCAAGAGATTATTCTTCTCTAGAAGGTCCTTCTACGAATGAGCTTTATGAATCAGGAGGAATTTGTTCGTCTTTGGATGGGAAAATCGCTATTCTAGCTGGTACAACGGTTGGTGGAGGTTCTGCTGTTAATTGGTCCGCGTGCATTAAAACACCGGATTACGTTCTCAAGGACTGGTCAGAGAATCATAATCTACCACTCTTCTCAAGCTCTGAATATGTTTCGGCTATGGACATCGTTTGTAAAAGGATCGGCGTAACGGATACTTGCGTGGAAGAAGGACTACAAAATCAAGTTCTCCGAAAAGGGTGTAACAAACTCGGTCTTCAAGTTGATTATGTGCCGAGAAATTCGTCTCAACATCATTACTGTGGATCATGTAACTACGGCTGTAGAAAGGGAGATAAACAAGGGACCGATGTTACATGGCTTGTCGATGCTGTGGAACATGGTGCTGTAATACTAACAAAATGCAAAGCTGAAAAATTTATCTCGGTGAATAGCAAAGAAGGAGGTGTGAGAAGAAAGAAATGCTTAGGAGTTATGGCCAATCTTTTAACAGAAAACATCACATGGAGAATTCAAGTTGAGGCCAAAGCTACGATCTCGTCCTGCGGAGCAATTTCCACGCCGCCTTTAATGATCTCTAGTGGACTAAAGAATAAGAACATCGGCCGAAACCTTCACCTTCATCCGGTGCTAATGACGTGGGGACATTTTCCAGATTCGATGTCCGATCTCAAGGGTAAAATCTTTGAAGGAGGAATAATAACTTCTGTACACAAAGTGTTATCGAAAGAAGACGAATCCAAGGTAAGAGCTATAATTGAAACTCCAGCACTAGCGCCGGGAGTTTTTTCTACCTTGTTTCCTTGGGAATCTGGATTTGACTTCAAAGAAAGAATGCTAAGATATTCAAGAACCTGTCATTTGATCACAATTATTAAGGACAGAGGCTGTGGAGAGGTTAGGACCGAGGGTAGGATAAAGTACGAGTTAGATGAAGAGTTCGACAAAGAGAACATGAAGCACGGACTGCAGCGGGCGCTGAGGATTCTAATAGCGGCAGGAGCGGTTGAAGTAGGTACTCACAAAAACGGAGAGAGAATTGTTTGTAGCGGAACTAACGAAAAAGAATTGGAAAAATTTGTGGAAGCAATATGCGCGACAGGAGGGCCAATGTCACATGAAGAAAGTTGGAGTATGTATGCATCTGCTCACCAGATGGGAAGTTGTAGGATGGGAATGACCGAAACGGAAGGCGCGGTCGACGAAAATGGAGAGAGTTGGGAAGCTGAAGGACTATTTGTGTGTGATGCAAGTTTGCTTCCAACTGCAATTGGTGTCAATCCCATGATAACTGTTGAATCTATTGCATATTGTGTTGCCAAGAGAATTGCAAGTAGTATAAAAGTTTAAGAATTTCTTTTCTTAGTCCTATTGTATTGTTATATGATATTGTAAGGTTTTTGAAAGTTGTTTCTTTGTTGTTTTTTCAATGAGTACATGAGTGATGAGTATTTACTATTTTTATTTTTGATAAATTGCAAGATTAGTATATACTCTAAGCACTCATAATTAAATGCAAATTAAACCAATCACTGAGAGCTGTTTGAAGAATGCTTTTGAATGAATTTTATTCTTCTAGGGAGAGAGCTCTTAACAATTTTATACTGCCATAAAAGTAAAAGCTCATACAAAATCACTTTAATTATAAATTCAATTCAGATCAAGTAAAGGAATGACTTTAAATAGAGAAATACACGATAAATAAAAGAAAACACACTAAAAGCTCATTTATTATTTTATTGATATAGAACATGAAATCCAAAATTTGTCCATTCACATGAGGAATATCCTTGAAGATGAAACTTTTTCGTTGCGAGCCGACGAACGAATAAGAAATTACTCATTTTCTTTTCTGTATCATCTCTTTAGAAATTTCTCCTTAATAATCAGAATCTGTCTCCCGAAATGGTAATGGTACCGTCTTCACTGCTCGGTAATGACCAACATTATTTAGATGCTCATTTTCCAACCTGTGCAAATCAAATTTCTTGATTCATTATATGACTTTGTTCATAATCCTCCAATTTTGAAGGAGTGATTATTAAGAATGTGAAAAGTTTATATGATAAAACACACCTGTAAAAATTCCAATGCCCTCTTCGGATAACTTCAAGTGCTGCCAACAAGAATTCTAGCAGTCGCGATTCAACAGGCCCGGCTTTAAAAGGCATGATAGTTTCTATCCATGTTACCCTCAAAACAATGTTTAAGCCCTGTAATCCAATATCACTTTCTAACCTTAAAAATCTTATGATTCTTTTTATGTTCATCCAAATCATAAAGAGGTAGAAAAAACTTACCATTGACATATAGTATATGCTTTTTCTCTTTAAAACCAAATCATCTCTAAGCCACGGATTTCTGGAATTAGGATTTAAGAATCCCCAATCCTTGACAAAATCCCAATACAATTGATAAATTGTAGCTACCACAGAAGTAATTAAGACTATTGCAAACCATAGATGATCACTTTGTCTGTTGTATGTTACTCTAGCCCCGGCTGCCACTATCGCCGAAACATACTTTCCCAAGTTAGCCAAATGATTCACATCGTGATCGTCATACCACCTTCTCGCACACTTATAACAAAATATAAGAAGAATTTTTAGTAGTTTTCAATAACATAAACACTTTAATTGGTAATTTGAAATTACTTACTTGCATAACACGCCAAAAATATGGCAAAAATGAGATTAAATAAGTAAATTCCGTATATAATCTTCCAGAATGACATGTTTCGGGGTGGTGTGTTTTAAAAACTTTACTCGAAAGGTAACAACCTGTAGTTTCCAATTGCCTTAGCAATGGAATCTTTATCCATGACCATAATATAAAATTTAATGTTAGTGATTACTATATATGATAAATAGTGGTGAAAATACAAGAAAAATTATAGTCACCTGACTAGTTAATTGATCAGCCATAAAAAAATCTACCAACAGAACCTATTGAAATGACAGATGAAAATTAAATTAATAATGCTAAGTTCAATTTCTAAATGTGTTATTAGAATTAATTGAGATTGGTATTTACCTTATAAAATGGAGAGCATATTATATTACGAATAACTCGGATGAAACAATAACGTGTGGGACGATACAAAACATCAAGTGGCCAAAAGAGAAAAGTTATGAAAATCTGAAAAATTCCAATTCATAGTTAGCACAAATGTGTTTGAAATGTACTTTAAAAGTTAAATAACAAGAATAATATTATAAATCAATTTTTTAAACATTTTTAAAACAAACTATTGTCCAAAATAGTGGATAGTTTCTACTAACCATGAGTAAAATTCCAGGAAGAGCATCAACTTGACTTGGAGAAAATCCTGACGCTCTTAAAAGAAGATGCACAACCATTGCTCCAATCACAGTTGTCATTAAAGCAGTGCATATCAAAAATGCATCTATATGTTTAAGTGATGTCTTTGAAGAGAATTCAAATATAAAATTATAATTGATTCTGGTTCTCTTCCACGCATATAGATTACATCCATACATAAATATGTGCAGACTTAACAATGCAAACACACTGCACAAAATCACTCTAACTATTAGCACATTATTATGTCAATATCTTTTACTAAAATTTGAACAATTAAGTTTCGTGGTTTATAATTGTAAAGACTAATCAAGTTGAAGAAAGATAAAACTTTCTAAAAATGTATCAAAAGTTCATTACAATATTTTTGTAATTAATCTTTAAATGTTGAATATAATTTTGTACCTGAAAACAGGATAAACATTCTCCATATATGCTGACTCATAATTAGGAGAGAATATTGAACACAAATGAGCCAAAATTGCGTATACGCAAAACAACGACACAAAACAACCTGTGGACAAGCCTGCATAGAGAGACAAGTAGCAAAGAAGAAATTTTATTTGATTGTATATCATATTTCCAACATTACAAATTAAATTTGGTTCATTAGTTTAATGGGTCTAAATATTGTCCAAATTTATTAATGGCTACTTAACATTGTCTAATTATGTGAAGTCAATATAATACCACATGTAAGATTATATTCCAATATTCTTATATTTTTTCAGAGAATTTTGGCGTCGATGTGTCAATATCAACGCCGCACATCAAAATTTTACTTAACATGTAGTATGTTTTAGTGTTGGTGGAAGTAATGTTCACTTAAATATTAGATTGTAATTTGAAGGAGAAACATGATGTCATTGAATCTAAAGTGGTCATAATCATAATTAAGGAAAGACATAGAGGAACAATAAATTACCGACAAAAAAGGTGACCATGTGTGAATCTTTATTTTGTTTAGGTCTTAAAAACTTCATTGCTCTTTTTCGGTCATTGTTGGCAAAGTGCCTTGTGAATTTGACCTCCACTTCATCCATTAATCTAACCACCTTAAATATAATTATAACATATTAGAAAACTACTATAACCATTATGCACACTATTAGGAATTTGTGAACATCAAAATCTTAAGTAACTAAAATGAATGTCATATTATTTATCTTCTTTTGCTTCTTTTTTCTTGCATCTTCAATAACATATATTAGAGGGAGTATTTAAAAGTATATACCTTATCAGAACTAACAAAATGAGATCTCTTCACTTCTTGTAAATAATTTGATGAAGCTTTTTGACAGGACACCTGCTTGATCATATATCCATTAGCTTTAGTAAGCATTGAAATTTAACCTAATTGCTATGACTAAATAATATTATAGTCATAAGTATTATCTTCAAATACTAACTTTATCATGCACTTATGACTCATTCCATAGTAAATTATATGTATATATTAAGCAAAGTGCAAATTAAATACAAAATATGATTTTATCACTAAAAAATAGAGTTGCAAGAAAAACCATTGATTTATACCCATTGCTTTTAGTGTGGAAATTAGGTAGTATGCCAAAAGTAAATAAGATGTGATATTTTAAGCCTTACCTTATCAAACTTCTTAAGTATTTTAGAAAATGCCACCATATTAAGTGTGCTGCCAAAAAAAGAGAATAGGATTAGAATTTGCATAAGCTAAAAATATTTGCTTATAGAATGAGAACAAACCTAAATACATCACATATCACATGCTATTTTTAAAAAAGTTTTGTTGTATTTGAACTTTCCAAAATATCTTATATTTTGTTTTTGATATCATATTTAAAATTATACCTGAATGTTTTGAGTAAACCAAGGCCTCTATAGAGCTCAACAAATGCACTTCTGATCATTTTTTCAGCACATTGAATTTTTTTCTTGTGAATAAAATCTCCGCTTGGATTGTTCACAAGATCCTCCCAAAGCATGCTAGTAATTGCTGTAATTGCTCGAGTTGCGTTCGTCGCTGGAGTGTCGATTCTCATTGCCATTTTAGGCTTTCCCTTCTTTGTTTTTGTTCTAGTTGCTGAATTCACAAAATTTACACCATTCTTTTCTAAACTCGCTATTACCTCATCAGTATGGGAAATTTCTGAATTCGTTTCGTCTGAATCTCCAAAACTTTCTGTAAAAATAATTAATTATAAAGAATATCAATTTTTTTTTAATATTTAACGATTATAATTAATTGACAGTCTAACCGATCTAACCTAAGTAACTAGAATCTCTTGCCGGAGAACGAGGGAAAGTCTCAGCATTACTCGTCTTTGTTGTTAGATAATTTTTTTGCTGCCGGTCGTTGATTATTTTCTTTAGGTCTAATAAAATTTGAAGTTGCTTGTTTAAGGTCTCTCCTCTCTCAAGAAATTCACTCTCTTGCTTCATGTAAAATTGATTCACCTTATTTAACTCTTCATCGAGCTTCAGAAAAAACACACGTACCTGTGAAAAGTGACAAGTACAGAAATAAATTAAGAATATTACCAATATTATTTATCATATATTTGTTGATTTAAATCTAAATATTTATGAAACAAACCTCATCCTCTTCAGAAAACAGTTGTACAAGCTCGGTTTGATATATCTCTTCTCCACTGTCTTGTATAGTTTTCTTCCTCACCTGCAAGTATAAAAATATATTTATTACTGTTTTTTATTTAGTGTTACTTAAACTATTCTGTTTTTTTTAATACTTTTTATCATAATTTTATGATGCACATTATAAAATTATTTATGAACTATGGTGTCTTATATACAATACATAGATTAAAAGCGGCAAATGTTTTAATTTGCTTGTTTCTTGAGTGATTGAGAAAGTAAAAATTAAATGAACAAAGGTTTTCAATAAAAAAGGAGGCCACTAAACTCACTTTAATCAGAGGATCATTAACCCCACCTTATAAAGCATTTAAATTAATGTACAAGATGCGTGCACATATGAAGAAAAATTGAACACTCCTAATTGAACTATTTCTTCACAAATCACACTCCATCTCTTTTAAAATAAAAAATAAAAAAATGAATGTTATTTACAAATTTAGTGTAATATTAAATATTATTTTAAAGTTTACATTTAAAATAATGAGAATCACACCAATATTTAATATGTATTATTTGATAAAATTACTATTTTTTAAAATTTTATTTATAATAAATTCTGTATGTTTATGAAATTAGTGAAAATGACATTCATTGTAAAATGCATAGAGTATTTAATATGATACAATAATATTATATATATATATATATATATATATATATATATACTATTCAAATTTTGGCAACCTTAGCAATTACGTTAATAAATGATTTCTATATGTTTAAAGTTGTAGTTATTGATTTTGTGATTTATATCGACTATATATTACTTTTAATGTAAACATGATAATAACTTGTGGCACTATGAATTATTTAAAATAATACCATGGTTAACTAAAATGTGTTTTATTTTAATTTTTTCACTAACAATAATAGAAACTCAACTAGTTTCGAACACACTTCCTTGAATTACTCCATAATGACAACGATCTTGTCTATATTCATAATTCATTCATTCTAATTTATTCTGTATAGCTCAATAATCTCATTGCAATAATTTGATGCAAACTATCTCATTCCACATCATCAGTACCTATTATCAAGCTATGGTTCAAATTTTAATGTATGACTGTGTTTCCAACATGGAGGAAGCCTACATAGCACTAACAAAAGAAGGAATGATAAAAAAACAAAAAACAAAGAAAAACTATACCTTAATGATGTTGGTGTTATTATGGTCCGAATGATGTGAGAGATTGAGGGAGATTTTCTTAGCAATAAAGCAAATAGAATCAAAAATGGAATTTCCATCTGTATTGTGGTGGTTTTGTTTTGGAGTTTTTGACATCTTGATTCTCTTTATCTGTTTCTTCAGCTGCCAATAGTTCACGAATGCTTCCTTCCATTCCGGTATCAATTGAGCTTCTAGCTCCTTTGAGAACTTTACCATAGTGTAAAGGATGATTGTGTGTAGAAGAAAGGTGGAATTATGAGAATATTTGAAGTTGGTTTGTGTGATATATGGTATGATAGATCTCATAGAGTTTTTCTTAGATTTATAGGAAATAAGAGCCGTGTGGAGAGAATTAACTTATATAACTTTTTTGTTTTTTTATCCTAACTTTTTAGGAAATTTTCATATGAGAAACAATAGTATGATTTAAGCAAGTGTGATCACCCACTTAATTAATTTAACGTGGTTAATAATAATAATAATAATAATAATAATAATAATAATAATAATAATAATAATAATAATAATAATAATAATATTAACAATAATAATAATTATACTAATAATAACAATAATAATAATAATAATAACACTAATAATAACAATAATAATTATATACTATAAGAAATATTGTCCCCAACGACGTCCTATAGTGACGTGGTTATATGTGGATAAAAAAAGCTAGTTGCGACGCGATAATTGCGTCACAAAAATTTTTAATATTAAAAAAATCAACTAAACGTTATAATAATAATACTAATAATAACAATAATAATATTATACTACGCCAACAAAAATCTACGAAGATGGAAGATTGAAGAAAATTGAGAAATCGTGTGAGAACTGAGAAACTCAGAAAATGAATTTTGTTTTGTTAGTTTAGTGTTTATGAATTTTAATTATAAAATTAGCTACGAAAACGTTTTTAAAAAACGTCTTCTAAAGGCCAGCTTTAGCAGCACTTTTTCTTTAGAAAGCGCTTTCATTTCATATGCATATAACAACCTTTTAAAAGCGTTTTATAAAGGCCAGCATTAGCAGCGCTTTCTAAAGTTAACATTTAACAACACTTTTAAAAAACGTTTTCTTAAGGTACCCTTTAGAAGCGTTTTTTTTAAGCAAATTTTTTTTCAACCTACAACAGCGCTTTCTAAGTAGTGTTGCCAAAACTCATTTTTAGCGTAGTGAATAATAATAATAATAATAATAATAATAATAATAATAATAATAATAATAATAATAATAATAGTAATAAAATAATAATATTAATAATAATAATAATAATAATAATAATAATTATTATTATTATTATTATTATTATTTTAAAAAAGAAAAAAAATGATAAACTGCTCAAAAATTTTCTATTGTAAGGTTTAAATAAGGGCACTAACCAGTTAAGACAGTTACTCCAAGACTTCATAGAATGATGTATTTTTATGTAATATTTATAGAATTTCTACAAATCTTGAGTAATTTATTTTTGTCCTGGGTTGTAATATTTGGATAAGGCATATTTTTAACGAATGGACTTTTCAATTTTTTTCTCCTTTGTTCTTTGCTCTTTTGTTTGTATTTTTTCAATTAAATATTTTGTTAATTTTTTTTAACTTTGTATTGTTAAAAAAAAATAGGTGTGCGTATTTTCCTACAGGAGCAAGAAGATGCGAAGACTCTAATAAGTATATTACATGTTTGAAAGTGAGGGCTAGCTCGGGACAATGAGTGCTCTTTATAGTGGCTTTTAAGGATGTTTAAGGGATCAAATCACGTGAGATGAGAGACTTTGTTGGTGATCAACGCAACTAGGTTACTGGAGGGCGATTAGATTAACGGTGTAAGGGCAACTATGAGCGAAGTGCTCCTTGAGTATTATATGGTGGTATTGAGCATGTATGGCTCGAGAGTTCCCTTTATCCCTTTGAGGGATATAGTATTTATAGGATATCCTGGTCGATAGGATTTTCTTCTAAAAGGTCGTCATCGCCCACTTAGTCAAGAGGTGGACAGTTGAATCCTTATTCCCAAGGGAGACGAGGGTCAGTAACGATTATGGCTTTTTCTTTATCCAAGACACATATTATCCCATATTTTCTCTCCCCATGGGCGAGGAAAACATAGAGGCGAGGTGATACCTCCTTTCAGGTGACCTTGCGTCATCGCTCTTTCATAGGCCGGTCTCAAGTAGTTCCCCTAAGAGAGGTTATTTGCCAATATAACACTACATAGTTTCTCATACATGAGTCTATCGGTAGAGAGCTAATGGTTTTTTACCTGAAGCTAATATAAATATTCTAAGGATTGGTGATATCCCTTATAAGATTCTACTTTACCTTTATGAATCTAGGCCTTTACAGATCTACTTCCATGCAGCTTGGTCGATGAAACACTAATTCCCTCAAGCGAAATGTATATCCTTTCATGCAAGACATCCATTGAGTCCTCTAGCAAGACTTGACACCAATTCTTTAGGGCTTGATATAGGTTGCGTCCCTTAGGCGTGAGTTTTTGAAGCAATCTCGCCCAATGTGGTACTGAGTTCCTAAGGTGAAAGCTTTATCAACTCAGAGGATTCTAAGTCCCTCAAATGATATATCTTGTAGCCTGGATGGGGGACTCTAAGTCCATCAGTAGGGACGTTTAAAATTTCAGGCCAGACTTCCATTGACCCTTTTAACAAGACTTGATGTCAAGTCTCCGGGGATTGAAATAGGTTGCGCCCCTTAGGCTTGATTTTTGGTAGCAATCTCACCCGAGGAGGTATTGAGTCCCTCAAGAGAAAGCTTTATCAAATCTAGGGATTCTAAGTCCCTCAGATGTTATATCATGTAGCTTGACTGAGGGGAATGTTGGGTCAGTCAGACGAGATGTTTAATCTTTTAGAAGGGACTTCCATCGAGCCCTCTAGTCAGACTTGACACCAAGTCCTCGGGGATTGATATAGGTTACGCCTATTAGGCATGATTTTTGGAAATAATATCTCCATATAAGATGTTGAGTCCTCCATGCATCATGTGAGAGCTTTATTAACTCTTGGGATTTTAAGTCCCTCAGGTGTTATATCATGTAGCACGATTGAGGGGGATGTTAAGTCCCTTAGGAGGAACGTTTAATCTTTAAGGGGAGACTTCCATCAAGCCCTATAGCAAGTCTTGTACCAAGTCTTCGGGGCTTGATATAGGTTGTGCCCTCCTCAGGCGGGATATTTGGAAACATTCTTTCCCATAGAGATGTTTAGCTCCTTAGAGAAGATGTTTATCTTGTCCAATCGGGTATAATACGAGAGAACGGTCGGAATCACCCTGTGAAAGTTTAGTTGCGTGATTTCCTCGAGTGGAAGAAAAGATATTTATGTGGAAGTTAATCATTTTTCCACAAGAGGCGAAAATGGTCTTTTTATGGAAATCTAGTATATTCATACTTTCGTGAGAGGCGAAAATGATCTTCCATAGAGATCCAACATATAATTACCGATGGGTGGAAAGAATCCTTTCCTGAAGGTACATTGTATAATTACCTCGAGGGGCAATAAGGATCTTTCGTGAAGGTCTATCAGATAATTGGCTCAAGGGGCAGCAAAGATCCTTTTGTGAAGATCCAACATATAATTTTCTCAAGGGGCGGAAAAGATCATTTCGTGAAGGTTCAGCATAAAAGATATTTTAATGGGGGTCCCTAGTTAAATAAAGCATTTGAATGATTGTTCAAAGTTACACAGGCATAACTTTTGCTGGAAAGTTACTAACGGCTTTACCTATAATAATATCTTGTAGAGAAGCTCCGCCCACCAACATTTGGCATCATCCCGCTTCTTCTAAAGTCCTTTAAGGATTGTCTTGTTCATAAATTCAACTTATATGTTGGCTTAAGGGTGTACCACAGACACAAACTTTTTCTGCACACCCAAATCCTTACAAAAGTCAGTGACCATGATGCTGGCGAATTGGGTTTAATTATCTGAGGCAATGGCATCAAGGAGGGAGATTGACACATGATCCTTTGCTAATATAAGTTCTTGACTCTTTCTACCGTGATTTTGGTCACTGCCTCAACATATATCCATTTAATAAAGTATTTCACTCATACTATCAAGAATTTTAGATGACCTAGTGCGAGAGGGAATGAGCTCAGGATATCCATGCTCCATTAGTAGAATGGCCAGAGTGAGGTCATCAATTGGATGAACTCTATCGGGGTGTGATAAAGGTTAACATGTCTCTGGCACTGATCACATTTCTTGACAAAAGAGATTTTGTCTATCATTAATGTTGGCCAGTAATAACCTACTCTTAATAGCTTATTGGCGAGAGCTTTTTCGTTGATATGGAAGTTGCATGCTCCTTTATAGACTTCCGCGAGAACTAAAGTGATGTAGCTCTCATACAAGCATCTCAATATGGGAGTATCCCTCCCCGTTATTTAAAGTTTCCTTTAGAGTAAGGTGTACTTGGTATATTTTCTTGTGATATTCCTTGCTTATCCCTCGTTAAGTGGGAGTTCGCCACTACAAATAGCATATTATAGGAGAAATTCAGCTGGACTCGATGACGAATTCCACGAAGTATACTTCATATGCCCCAATATTAGGGGAGTCAGGCATCTCATGTATGACTTTCCTATTGAACCTCACGACCTTCGAGGTTGCTAGCTTTGACAAGAGACCTACCCTGAAATTCTGTTCTCGATGGGTGTGCTCTACTTCAAAAAAAAGGAAACGTAAGGAAAATATTTGTACCTTCTACATATATTTTATCAACATGGGCTTCTTGGCCTAATATTATCTAGACAACTGGTTAGATACCAATTGAGAGTCATATTTGGCCTTTAATCTGGTAGATTCCATTTCTAGGGTGAAGATCATACTAGCAAGGAACACCTCGTATTCTTCTTGATTGTTGTTGGAGATGAACTTAAACTTCAATGCTTGTTCAATAACTATATCTCTTGGTCCTTCGAGAACTATTCCTTCACTGCTTCCTTTTATGTCAGAGGCATCATCCATGAATAAAGCTTATTCTAAAGGTGGATCTTCTTTGACTGATGAGCTGATTTTGGCTACAAAATCGACCAAGGATTGAGACTTGATTCTCCCTCTCGGAATATATTGGATGTCATATTCTGATAGCTCTACTGAAAAAAGACACCATTATTCTTGCCAGGTGGGTTTGTTTAACACTTGACATATGTGATAATTATTTTTTACAAGGATAACATGCCCTTGGAAATAAGGTCAGAGTTTTCTTGCTGCAGTGACAACGTCTAATGTGGGCTTCTCAATCTTATGGTAGTGTGTCTTAACTCCCTTGACCACTTTACTTATGAAATACATATGTGAAATACACATTTCTCTCTGCTTTTTGTATTTCTTTAACAAGGACTGAGTTCATCACCCGCTCAGTGATCGAAACATAAGGGAGCGAGGGTGAATCTTCTTTCAGACAAGTGATAATCGGGTGTGATGTGAGGAACTCATTGATCTTGGAAAAGGATTTCTCACACTTGGGTGTTCATTCAAACTTATATTTTTTCCTTAGAGTGACAAAGAAAAGGAAATCCTAGTCGCCTGTGTAGTAGAGAAAGTGAGAAAAGGTGGCTAGGCGTCTATTATGTTGTTGCACTTCCTTTACATTAATGGGGCTCCTCATATCAATGACCTTATGGCATTTGTATATATTGGCTTCAAAATAACATTTGGAGTAATTTACGTGCATGTCATACTTACTAATTCTAGGATGTATTCCAGGTTTTCGGTGTGAATGTGCCCTTCCTTCGTCTTAATACTCATGTCATTGACATATACCTCAAGGATTCGCCCAATATGATGGGCGAAGAGAGCGTCCATGAGTCATTGGTATGTGGCGCCAACATTTTCTAGGTTGGAGATTTCGCCTAATCTGATGGGCTAAGATATCGTACATGAGATACTCCCTTAGGACTCTAAAAGGCCCTGGTGAAATATTGAATAGGCTAGTGGTTGACATCTTTTTGTGTCTGCTCACTAAGAATTGGTGGACCAACTTCTTTACCACGTCTTAGAAACTAGTGATTTATAATCGCACAGACCCATATATCACTTTAGGGGGCATTCTTGAAGGTTCTAGAGAGGATATTGCACTTAAGAGAGTTTAAGGCTCTAATGATTTCCATATGTGAATTATTAGATGCGACATGCTCTTGTGGATCACTTCATCTATTAAATTTTTCTAGTGAAGGTAGCTTTAAACTTTTTTGTACTGGGCCTCCCAAATCTCGTTAGAGATGTTATGGATCCAAAATTTATGTCTCCTCAATGGCACATGTCTTATGTTTGTATTGTTGAAGTTTTATGACATTGTAGTCCAAAGTCTAGTTGTGGCGACGATAAGTGCCAAAATGTCATTTTTAATTAGTATTCTTTTATGGCACTTATGAACTTTGTTCTTTTGGTTTTTATAGTAAAATCACACTTTGTATGTAAACATGTATATTTTTAGTATAGTCAAGTTATCGTGTAAATATTATATTGTTTGATATTTTTAATGTCTTTTTGTAAGTATTTATTGCATGGTTGGAGCATCGAGAAATAAGAGCCGAAGGCATAACTTCAAACATGCGTTTTCGGAATAAAAGTTATGCCAAGCCCGTTGAGCACATCTTGTAACCTACTAAAAGAAGTTTTTATGTGGAAGGGGCTTTATTTTTGAACCCTCTAAGTCGGCTCAGCCTGTTTAGCGCTCTTAAGGAGGTTTAATGTTTAAATAATGAAAGTCGCACTTTGCGCGCAAAGGTTGCTTAGCGCAGTCTGTTGTGTTTTTTTATATAAATAGATTCTTTCTTAGTTTTAGGTGAGGTTTTGTGTATTTGAGTCCAAAAACCATCAAAATCATTCTTTGGTAGAGAGAGGCTAAAAAATAGCATTTGGAGCTTGCATCTTGATGAATCAGAGATGGCTTGCAATAATCGTCTTGACAGCGCGAGGAGTGTTGGCTAATTTCTATTTGTCTCTATGTATTTCTCTATTTCTTAGGTTATGTTTGTAATCTTACGTTGATCTTATGTATATTTATCACTCATGGCATTGAATAAAATATGTTTTACAAATCATTATTGATGTCTTCCTTATATGTTTGCTTTATGTTTGGATTCATGTTGTTATAGACGTATACCTCCAAAATCCTGACTGAGGATGGATATCTATTAGTTTATAGATTCTATAGATAGATTTATATCTAATATTCATTGTGGGTATCGAACCTTAATGCCTTCGTGTTGTTTAAGTTACGTGAGACATCGCGGACAAGAGTAATTCGGTTGTTCTCGCAACTTTGCGTTAGACATAATCTTTGTGGTGATACATCTTGTAGATGTTTTAAAAATGAACATTGATGTGAGAGATACATGATCATTTTGACGAATATTATAGGTTGAGTACAAGTGGCCGATAAGTTTACGTTTGTGCCGAGTATATGAAATTCATGCCAGACAAGTTCTCTCCTCTCTAAAGAATGAATTTATTTTCTTGTTCATATGTTTTAACTTAAATAATTTAAAACCAAGCTCTGAAACGTGGAAATTGTTGAACGACATTATTTCCCTTGCACTAAGCCGTGTGGAGACGATAAAACTAAAAATACTTACTTTTTCTTGTTGTTTCACTGTAACAAAAAAATGGTGTCGTTATCGGGGATTAGTGTTTTGGTATTGAATCACATTGCAATAGTTTCTTTGTTTTTTTATCTTTACACCTAATGTCTATAATTTATAGATATATAGTTGTTTATATTGATACTTGTCTATGTTTACCATACTTGTGAATTTGTACATTATTTCTATACTTGTGAATATCGTGTATATGTTTGTTTCCCTTTATGTCTTCTAATGTATTTGGTAAGAAATAGTCGGCCAAAGAAGCAACTTTAGGGATTGTGCATACATAAAGCGTCGTTGAGCTAACGACGTAAAATATGTGTTTGTTGAGAGGCACCCCAACATCTATAAATTTTGTATATTTTTTGTAGTTGAGTTAGTTTAGGAGTTAGTGGAATTTTGGCGAAGATTTTAGATGCAATTCTGATTTTTCTATGTAGACCTGCTAATACTAAGCGCAGTCTTTGAGCGCTAAGCGCGTCTTGTTTTTTTGCATGCACTAAGCATTCTCTGTGGCGCTAAGCACGTCCTATATTTTGGCCAGTGAAATTTCTATTTCACTCGGCCCTTTTTCTCAATTTCACCAAGGTTATTTAGTAGTAAATAGTAGTATTATTTTCTAATATTTTTTGTTTGTCATTTGTCTTCAATTTGGTCTTTTGGGTTGAAGCCACATGGAGTGATTTTTCAAGTTTTGATTGTTTCAACTTGCATTTGTGTGGTAGTGATCATTTTGAATATGGTATCATTTAAGGTATGCGTTTATCGCTTTCTAGAATATAACATGATCTTGAAACATTTAATTTGTACAAATTGCATGTTATTTATTCCTTTGCACTACTTAGTCATGATTGAATCACCTTATATCCTAACCATTTTGTGAGGAAGCTTTCTATTGTTTACCATATGCACATGAGACCAACAAGTTTGTTTAAAACGTTTGACTTATGTTTAATCTTTCATTTGTGTTTGTTCTTGCTAAAGAATCATATATGTGATATTTAGGGATTCAAAGGCTCAAGTGAGTTGTCTTGAGCTCCAAGCTATGTGTCTTGCTTACCCCTCAGTCGAGAGCCTTTTTATAGAGGTGCATGGACCTTATCATTTATCATGCATAACTATCATGACCCTTCATTAAGTGTAACTATATTGTCATAAAGTCCTATAACGTCTTCCGCTGCTAATGATGGCCAATAATATAAAGTGCGACATCATGTATAACGTGCCAGTTACATCTTTGAATAGTCGGCCTCGCCATAACATACTCATAACTGTCGGGTTCCTCGTAACCCTTAGGTTTAGGATATGAGCTCGGCAGCTGTCTCTTTGCCTTATGTTAGGCTTGAGTCATCGGTGCCTCCGGTCTCAAAGCTCGACGACCTTCAGCCTTATGATCTGGGGTGTATGCGTGGTAGAATACCCTTGTTTCTGCCTATCTGATTACTCATACATCTTAGTTTACCTATATACCTCGAGTAGTAGATTTTATGCACGAACAGTGTTGTTTATATGAAAACATGAAAATGATCAAGGAATTTTGTTTAACTTTGAGTGTGACCATCCAACCAAAAGTAATGTGCATTGTGAGTGAGTGAGCAATTGTTAACCCCGTTGAGCCTTTTATGTTAGATTCCTCTTGGTTTTGGGTTATGAACTTATGCATGAATGAGTAGTTACCTTGAAATATAATGTTTCTTTATTTCTTGAACCCTCAACCATATATTGTGGTTTGAATTTTTTCCATTACCTTAGAAAGTTAGGGAGCATTCACATTATGATGTTTGGTTGAATTCAAGTTGGGGAGAAAAATATTTGGTTGTTCATGAGTTGGTTTCATGAGGTTTAAAAGAAATAAAGTGGTTGAAAAAGAAAAAAAATATATGAAAAAGAAATAGAAAAAAACTGAGAAAAAGAAAAAGAAAAAATAGAATAAGATCAAGGTTGAGATGTTTTGCATAATAAATAATGGTTATATATTTTTTATTGCTTGAAAGAGTAGGGAAGTGATTCTCTCATAGGTTTAGGTAATTTTATTTCATTGGATTTAGATGTGACTTTTTCATGTTACCCAAGTTTCATTACAACCCTTAATTAATTGTGATTTATGTGTTTATACTTTCAATGTGAGCTTTCTTTGATGAATGTCTAAGTTGATCTAAATGTAAGCATAATTTTTGGGTGTGAGTTATACCCCTCATTCTTTTTTTTCTTCATCCCTTGATGAAGTTGTGTGATAGGTGTAATTTGTAACACCTATTTATACCCAATAATAAATATAGCATACATCAGAGTAATTTATCATGCATCTCATAAAAGGCATCACATTTGATTTCACAAACAATCACAAATTTTTTGCATATTGGTCATGATCATAACACGTATTCAAATTCACGTTTCCATATAATAATACGAAGCATGCATCTCATAGCGGAATAATTAATTCATCAACAAATTATAAATGATTGATATTCCATACTACCAATCATATCACAAGTATTATGTACCAAGGCCAATCATCACATAATCTCATACATATCCAAATAAAAGAGAGTAATAACAAATATCTCTCAAAACAAGTCATAACATGAATTCAAATATAATCCCCCGTGTTACATAGACCAGAGAAGATACTCACTACCTAAGGAACGTGAATAAAATAAGTTAAGCTTCTCCACTAGTCTCGTGTGAAGCACCACTATCCTCAGAACCCGCACAATATCACATAGAACATCACATACAACAGAAGGGTGAGAATTCACATCATTATTGAAATGTATATAAATTAGAAGCAATATAGAAACAAGCATCTATGAAAGAATTCTCCACACTTTATGTGATATTCCATCAAACATGATTTCTATAATCAAGTATCAAAGAACTTCATTGTACAAACATTTCCATGTATAATATTTCCACAATTATTGCATATAGCATAAATGTCACTAATACAATCAAATCAAATGATTAACATATCTAATTACCACATTTTCCAACATAAAACATACATTCTTTAATTAAACATAAGACATTAATGCGATGTGACTCATGCATGTGGTACCATCGTGAACATCAAGCTCACCTCGCTTCCGATTCAATATTTTAGAATCAAAGCCAGGCTTTCGATCCGAACAAGACCAAAGCCCAACAATATGAACACATAGTTCACCGCTTCTATTTCCACATAGGATCAAAGAAACCAATACCAGAGTTCAATCTCCCCATGAATGCATGTGCAATTTAATTAACAACATATGCAAATTAAGATTATCTCCAACCTTAATTATTCAAACATACCACAATAATTCAATACTTTGAATTATCACCTCTTTTGCACAAACATCATGTTTCATCATCAACAAGCAACACACATAACATTTACTATCATTAAACATCACAAATAGAATATAACATACAAGTCAAATCATGTTATTCTCAATAATTCACCAAAACATAACGTACATATACTAAATTCAAGTAACATGTATTCATCGAGATCACATCCAAAACCAATCCAAACCTCATAAAATTCATGAAACTAATGATAAATTATAAGCAAGCAATCCCCTAAACCATTCATGCATAAACAAAGAAATTATTTTCTGCATTCAGTGAACCGCGCTCAGCGCCTTCTAACCCGCTCAACGGCCTCACGATTATGCAGAAAAATCTGCTACATAACAGTTCTTTCCAGCCCACGAATTTGTCCACCAAAACAGTTCCTAATGCTAATTTATCACAAATTAAACATAATCTAACATGTATAAATCATAGGGAACCTATTCATATCATCAAATCAAGTTTTCCTCATCATAAACCCCAAATTCCCAATTCAATTTGAGTTAACTAAAAACCTAGAAATTGAGATACTCAATCCTATAGCATGTTACTAATCACTACCCAATCATATACAAATAAATAATAATGAGAGTTCTTCCCCTTACCTCTAGTAGATTCTTCCTTTAGGGTTTCTCCACTTCTCTTGTCTTTTCCTCCTCTCTTCTCTTCTCCTCTTCTTTTCTCTTCTTTTCCACTAAATGATAGTTCTAATCTCTATTTTCTTATACCCCTTACTAACTAGTAAACTCTATTTGGGCTTGAAAACTAACACCTCCTTATTACTTCCATTTAGGGATGGCAAAAAAACCCGTACCCGTGGATACCCGCGGATAAAACCCGCAACGGATATGGATATGATGGCTTAATGGATATCCACGGGTAAAATAAACAGATATTTGATTATCCGATTATTTACGGACACGAATATGGATTTGATGGTATCCGTACCCGTGGATATCCGTATCCGTTAATAACTAGAAAAAAAATACTTAAATGTTAATTTGTTTGATAAAATTATAATTGTTATTTTCTTAAATATGATATTATTATTACTATTATTATTATTATTATTATTTTTTGGATAAAAGAAGAAATAAAATGAAAGTGATTTATTTTTATTAATATTTATTGTGTTAACTTTGAAAATATATTTTTTTTTTTACTTTAAAAGAGATTAAAAAATAGTTATTTAAATATACATATTTTTAAAATATATTTAAATAATAGTATTCATGGATACCCGTTAATACCCGCGGATATCTCAAAATTAACGGATACTCATCTAACGGGTACCCGCACGGATATGGGGAGGGTACGGATATCATATTTACTAAACGGGGAGGGTAGCGGGAGACTAGTACCCGTGCTTATGGATACCCGTTGCCATCCCTACTTCCATTCATTATAATTAGGCCCAACACCAATAAATCTTATTTTTACTCATAAACCCAATTATCCAAATAACACACATATTCAAATGATCCAATTATTCACCGATTCACACTATTTAATTAATTATCATATAATATAATAAATAATTAATAATTAATAAATAACTATTAAAATTTTCGATGTTACATGATTCATGATTGAATTTTTATTGTACTGTAATTTTTGACATTCTTTTTATGCTTAGGAGTTGTTTAATTTTTATCTTGTCGTTGTAGTTTAGTGGTAAACATTTCTTAGTTTGTGCCTTTTCATTTTAGTCGTACATTTGTTTTTTGTTTTCCAAACCTGTTGATTCATGATCAATCACCATTTCTATGTCATTCTTGTCACTTATTCGGTGTAAATTCATCATTTTACAACACTTTGTTTTGTTATTTTCTTTGAAGTTGTTAAGTCATGTTATTTTTTTTAGGTTTGATCTTTTTTTCGTTTTGAGTCAAATTTCATGTCTTTTCGATACTTTTGATGGCTTGGTTTGGTATGTGTTAGTGATTTCAGATGCAGGTAAAATTATGAGGATTGGGTGTCCAGAAAAGAGTGAAAAATATAATGCAGGGGACCTGACACGGGCCATGTCAGGATAAGATTAAAGAAAGTGTTCCAGGCAAGATGACACGGGTGCCCGTGTCAATGGACACGACCCGTGTCAACTCAAGTAGCGTGATTTAACCAGAAGGCAAAGGCTGACACGGTCGCCCGTGTCACGCGACACGGTCCGTGTCAGCGTGGGAAAAAGAAATTTCACTTGTTGGATATTTTTAAGTGTTGGAGATCATTAAGGGCATTGTGGACATTGTGCACTGGGAATGAAAGATGACAACTACTAAAACCTAATTGGAAGAAGAGGAGAGAGGTTTTTGGTTATCAAGAAATTACACGAGAGAAGAGCAGGAGCGTTCAAGGAGAATAGAAGAAGAAGACTCTTTCATGCGCGAAAGCAATTGAGGAATCAACCAATCCAAGTTCTATTGTAATGACTATCTTAATTCTTATTGTTTGACCCTTTGGGATCATAGGATTTCACTGATTTAACACGTTAGAGACGGACAATCGTGTTAAGGTTTTCTAAATAATGATATTATTGAGGATTTCACCTAGGACTAGGGTAATCCTATAATAACCAGAATAGTTCTTGATAATTGCATGCTTAACCTCTATACTAATTTAAATTGAAATTGAAATTAGGAAAGAAGGTTAAAGGTTTTTTCACTAAGGAATTAGGAAAAGATAATATTGAGAATCGGTAATTGAGGCTGATGAACTTGTTGAATAGATCAAAGAGTGAAGGTGATTACATGGCAAGTTATACACTCACCCTGACACAGTTTAATCAAACGAAAACTTAATTTTTATATTTTGTCAATTTACATTTTGCAAGGATTTATTCCCACAAAACTCAAAACTATTATTTTTGTTCAATTGAATAAATCATCAAATTCAGTATTTCCTACGCAATCCTCAAGATCGACACTTGGGGTAAATCCCATTATTACTACATCGATATAAATAGTACACTTGCTATTTTTCCGATCAATTCATGATTCTTTGATTATTGCTTTCTATTTCTTTGTTTTTTTTTACTTTGTTTGAAGACAAACATTGTTTTAAGTTGGAGAGAGTTGATAAGTGTCAAAATGTCATTTTTAATTAGTATTGTTTTGTGGCACTTGTGAGATTTTCTCTTTTGGTTTTTATAGTAAAACCACACATTGAATATAAATATGTATATTTTATGTATAATCAAGTTATCGTGTAAATATTGTATCGTTTGATAGTTTTAATGTCTTTTTGTAAGTATTTATTGCATGGTTGGGTAATCGAGTAATAAGAGCATAAGGTGTAAGTATTGAGTACGCCTAAGAGGGGGTGATTTAGGACTTTAAAAATGTATTTGGTTTTAGAAACAAGTTATACTTATATTTCTGGTTTGGTGCAAGAGTTTAGAAATGTGTTTCTTTCTTTTATGGTTATGTTTGAAGATGAAATCAGTAAATGTGGAAAAGTGAAAAACACAAGGATATATATTGGTTCCCCTCAATGTATGAAGGTACTCCAGTCCCCTTTCAACATGAAAAAGGTTTTACTATTGTTAGATCTTTGTACAAGCTCAATACTAAGATTTCTCCTACAATCTTCTAACAAAAACACTACCAAGAACAATCATCTCACTTTCAACCTCTTGCATCCAACAATCTTGGATAGCAAAGAACAAACTAAATAAGTAGAACAACAAAATAATCCTTTCCTTTATACTCTCTTGTTTCCAACAATCCCGCAAACAAGGAGTATAATAAAATTTGGAAATTATTTGTCAATAGATAAGTTTATAGTAATTATTACTCTGAGCGATATATTAATGTAATATATCTTCCCTTCCGATGACAATGATTCACAAACACTTATATGTTAGATTGCTCGAGTTTTTTCAAGTAGAGTTGTTACTCCTATATTATCCTAGAGAACATGACTTTCCTCTTTGACTATATTTCCCACAATATTGCAGAATAGGGACATACATTTTCATGAGTGGGCGAGTGATATATAGAAAGGGTGACACAACCATATAGTAGACGCACATTTTAATAATAGGTGACTAGTAAGCCTTCTCAGGCAACGTATCGTGTCGACTACCCTTAGAGAACCTTGTATTGACCCTCGTGGACCATTTACAAATATATAAGTACAATATGTTTATGTGATGAGGGCTTGGTCACGCTATGTGGTGAAAAGCTTTGTACATAGTTTGTTGAGAGAAAAATTGAGATATCTCTTTCCATTCAGGGAATGAGGTATATATAGAAGGCTTCTTGGGTCTGGAACGAATGTCCAGAAGGGAAGTTTCTCTATATTTTCTATAAATAATGTGGGAACATATGAAGACTTGGCTCATTCTGAGATAGTAGAGGAGCTATTTTCCCCAGTGACTCGTTCATATAGCCAGATAGTGATCGACACCTCATCAACCATATATGGTGAGTAAATGGGTCATCTCAAACATATCAAGCTCATTTGGTGGCCACTTGTTGCCACATTATTGGACAACTTCTTTCACATTTCGAGAAGTCTCTTGACATATTTCGTGCGACCTATCATCATGTAGCGGGAGCTCGTCTAGAATTAACACAATTTAGTTATATCATATGCTCATTGATCTTCTTTCGTTAGACTAAACTAAATTATTTTCAGTACAAAACTCGAAGAATTTATATATATATATATATATATATAATTATTTATTTAATTATAATATAAATAAATTAAATTCAAATTTAATTATTTAGTAGCATTAATTGATTTTCTTAAATTTATTCAATTTATATATTTTATTTATTTATTTATTATAAAATATTTAAATTATTTGCACAAAATATAGTAAATTTAAATTATTATGTTAAAGAAACTAAAAAATAGACATAACCTAGGCTTTCGTTACTTTTAACTGTGCATGTGCCATATTTCTCTTTCATTCAAAGTCTATGTATACCAAAATATTTTTGTAAAGTGAAAATAATAATAGACATATGCATAATATACTTTTGGGGCAAATATTTACACATGTAACGGTAACTATAAAAAACCAATACCTAACATGGTAAACCATATAAACCACTAGTAGTGGTGGCTACCTACGTGTAAAGATTCCATAGCAAAAAATGCAACTAGAAAAATTGATCATAAGAATGCAACTTGGAAAAGTTTCTATAAGAGGATCTTAAACTATTGGGTAAAGATTCCATAGCAAAAAATGCAACTAGAAATATTGATCATAAGAATGCTATTTGGAAAATTGTCTCTAAGAGGATCTTAAACTATTGGTAAGGAATCCATATCAATGAACTAAGGTAAAAAGATATTATATATAAAATTATCTTGGAGATTAAATAACAGTAAGTTATTTAAGTTAGTGGAATTGTAGTCGTGGAGGAATTAGTGCTTTAAATTTTAAATGTGGATGACGTTGGAAGACTATAAAATTATGTTGCTTCCACTAAGATAGTACTAGTATCAATCAAATACATCTTTAATTTGGTAATGTTAATGGAATTGTGTAAGGGTGTGTGACTTTTGATTAATGCCAAATCTAAATACCAATAGTTGGGCTAATATTATAGCATAAGTTTAATTTAATTTAATGAGTGGGTTACTGCTGGATATTGACCCTTTTAGATTTAGGACATTTTAACATGGAATTTTAACTTTTTAAGTCAGACATTGAAATGAAAACTATTTCTTTTCAGGCACACATAATCGATGGATCGGGGTTTATAACTTTTAATATAAATAAAATGAAAATTAGCTACTATTGGTGGATTCAATTTGTCAATCTTGCTTGCGGAAAAAATAGAGTGATTAAACAAAATTTGGTTAAAATAAGAGTGAAGTTGATATTTACTTAAAATGTAGAGAAAAAGTTGTGACAAATGACAAATAGAAAAATATTGGAAAATAAAGTTAAAGGATGTTTATCTTATATATATATATATATATATATATATATATATATATATATATATATATATATATATATATATATATATATATATATATATATATATATATATATATTGTGTGTGTGTTAGAACAAGATTTAGTTCTGCAATAGTTTCTCTGAGTTTAATGATAACAAAGAGTATGTTTGTAAGAACAATTTTGATACTCTAATATTTATTATTTCTTGAGTTAACAAACATGTTCTATTTCTGATGAAAAGGCGCTGCCAAATATTAGAAGAGAGTATGTTCCGCTTCTAGACTACACAAATTCTGATAAACAGTAGCGAAAAGTTTTAGAAGGCTCTGAAGTAGTGACTCTAATATTCGTCTAGAAACCAAGTTCTGAAGATCAGAAGATAGAAGTTCTAATTGAAGTCTAGATGCTAAAGACTAATGTTTTTGAAGATAGAGGTTCTCAAGACCAAGTGGTGAAGCTTCTAAAGATGAAGTTCTGAAGATTTTGAAGACTTGAATTTCTTGTGATCTTAGTTTCAACAAAGGTTCTAAAGACCAAATGTTGAAGTTTCTGAAGAGAAAGTTATTAAGATTCTGAATACTTGAAGTTCTAAAGAACTAAGTGTTATTCTATTTCCTTCAACGCTTGCTTAGAAGCCTCTGACGTTTGAAGAAAAGTAGATAACGTTTATGTTGTACAACAGTACATGGTACAAACAAATTATCTCATTCCACTACCATGAAAGATGGACGCTGCGTACGATCTTGTCTCCCACATGATTGTTCAAGCTGCCAACTTTCTGGAATTTCCAAAAATACCCTCCAACGGTTATTATATTTTATTTGACTATAAAAGGGCTTGAAGACTTAGAGAGAAGGCTGCTCATTACTACTCTTTCACGCTTATACGCTCATTCACATATTGTGTATATTATTCATAACTTTCATAATTTCTAAGTCAATATTCTTGAATATACAGCTTACATATTTGCTTGTGTAGAAGCACCTTCATTATAAACAAATTTTGTTCAAACGATTGTTTGATTTTTCTTAAGGGTCAGTTGGTTTGTATCCTTGAGAAGTCTAAGATTAGCGTGTCTTAGAGATTGTAAAAGTTAGTCACTTGTAGTTGCTTGTGCAATTTGTAATCAGTTGATTATAGGATTAAGACCTCGCTTGAGAGAGGCAAAATCACCTGGAATGGTAGAATAGAGTAGCTTGAGATTATCAAGTGAACCACTATAAACATCATTTGTCTTTTCTTCTTTTCTAGTTTCTCTATATTATTATCAAAAGTGAAGTAGTTTTTAAAAAGGGGATTGTTTTTAACAAAAAAGTTTTTAAGGCTTAAAATTCAATTAGAACCCCTCTTTCTTGTGTTTTTCACACCTTTTATATTATTCACCATGTTGAAATTATTGTTTTTGTTTTGTTTTTTATCTTTATTATTAACATGATATTTAGAGTTTATTTAATCATACATGACCTCAATTAACCCTTTTGTTGTTGGTTGGTTATTGCATTGATCAAGTTTGATTAGTTTGATTTTTAATGATTTGCAAGATTATTGTTACTAATAACATTTGACTTCAAAATTTTTTTAGAGAACTGTTTGATGAATGATGTAATATAGTATTGATGCAGTGGAGTAGATCTCCAATGTGAAGACATAAAGTAAATCTACAATAACATTCCAACGGACAAATTAGTACGAGAATAAAGAATAAATTGATTTATGATTCAGAGTTATTATTTCGAATTTCATATGCGATGCCTTATATGTGACAAGTTATGGACACTCTCTATCATTTCAATATATAATGCAGAAAACCATCTAATAACATTCAACTGTCATTTAACATTATACCTCCAATGCTCAGGAGAAGAGACTTTAGATTGATGATTGAATTTTCTCTTTAAGTCTACGACTGGGCTAGAACAATTTAATTTGGTTCAAATTAATTTAATTTTGAATCATTCTATTTGGTTTTTCTTGATCAAGGATAAACTACTTAACTACTTCTTAATTGTCCGATTGTGGAAATCAAATTAATTTTTTTTTCAAAGAAAAATTATGTAAAAGAACTCTTTCAACACTACATCATATTACATCATATATTCACAATTTTATAGAAACAAATGAAATTTTGATGCCAAAATGTACTATATGAAGTACTGATGTGTTGCCCTTTGTTCTGTCCATATTGTTGGTCGGCATTCATATATAGAAATTGGGTTACTTTTGGCTAAACAATTAAGTATCTTAGCAAATGCAAAATTTTCCTTTCCCCTTCACTTAAAACCTAACCGTGAGTCCACCATTAATTTCTTCATCTGGTGCTTCACTTCCAACTGCATTCTCAATTTAGGAAGGTTTGTTCTTTGGCTTTTGTCATATGGTTAGAAGAGATAGGCATTGCTTTTCTGGTTTGCTTTCTTGATGCATTGAGTGTTTTTTGTTCTTAAGTTACTTTCCTTTATTTTCAATAAAATCATTTTACATGTAAAATAACTTCCAATTGTAGTTTTAACAAATTCATCTTGCATGGGAATTTCACATTAGGAGACAAATAACTGGCATAATTGTTCCTTATACGAAATCTTCACCTGAGGGAATCCAAATTTCCCTTGTAGCAACAACTATACGAATTGCACGGTTATATATCATATTTCTAGTATTTAGTATTTTCTTGCTTTAAGAAGATTGTTATATTGTGTGTAGCACCGCCACTTTAAAATAAAAAAAATATGTATGTGTCACTGTTAGTGTTGAATACCTATATTGAGAATTGTAATTATGTTTAACTTATTTATTTTTTAAAATTATTATCAATGTTGACATGTTAGTGTCATAGTTGTTTTCGACGTGCACGTGCTTCATAGGCCATATTAGATCCAAAATGAAACTATGTTTAACTGCACTCAATAAATTGAGACTGTCATATTCTCAATAATTACGTTTAATTAATTAATTATTTAAAATTGTTACTGGTATTACTGTGTCAATGTCGAAGATGTTTTCAGCTTATGCATGCTTCTCACAACTATAATTTTTTGACGGAAAAACTACCAACTCTCTCACAACTATAATTTTGAACAAAAAATTGCAAATTATAATTTTTGGACGAAAAAATTACACTCTCTTTCCATTCTAATTTTTTAATTAAAAAATTGTAAAGCCCCCTTAACCTCAATTTTTGAAAGAAAAAATTACAAACTCTCACACGACACACGTCTACCAAAACCCAGTTGCATTCCCAAAGCTACATTTTGTTGTGATTAAAAAACTCAAACTAACTATTTATATTTATATTCATATTAATACTCAAAGTCTTTTTTATTCTAACTATATGATGTGGAACTTGAATGATTATATTATTTTACCCGACATATCCTCCTTTCATCAAAGTTCCACATTTTTCACTTTGTCGTCAACTTCATCTTCAAAGAGTTTAAAATCCTTATAACGATTAGCCATATTTTTAAAATCAATACTCTTCAATCTTATTGTCTTTATTCATTTCTCTTTTGATCAGAATCAGGCTCTGATATCATTTGTTGGAAAGTAGTATATAAACAAATATTTGCGCATACGAAAGTACATCCATAAAATGCAACAAAAGGGCCAAATCTAGTTCAACATTTTTAGGCATACCCAACCATTCATCCTCTATTGTTTCAAGCTTCATTAAATGGATTGTAAAACATTTTATGATCTAGTGTGTACTTTACAACCTCTTCAACTGGTGAAATTGAGTTTGAGTTAGGGCATAACTATTATCACTCTCAAGTGTCAAAAAAATTTCCTTGATGGGAAAACTTTAGAATCAACGCCTCATAATCTTCCACTTGTTGTCACATGGTTTCTAACCATGGTAATCCTAAGATTGCACCAGTCTCTATTAAAGGCGACAAAAACATAAGTATTAAAACTCTTTTTTTGAATTGTAAGAAGTTATAGTTGAAGTCATCTTTTTGTATTCACAACTTCTCTGTTGCCCACCAAGACTCTAAAAACTATATTTTGGTTCAATGAGTAATTTCAAGAACTGGGTTAATCTTGACTAAATGAACCTTTTCAAACTCCATAAATCCACAAATATTGAATTCAACGACAAATGGTGCTCACGTTGTTTTGCTTTATCGTTCCCACTAGCTATTGCAAGGGATTTTGTTTCAGAATCTGAATCGCTATCATCATTGATGTGAAACATCAAGAATTGCTTGTTGTCGCACTTGTGAGAGAACAAAAATATTTCATTGCAAAAGTAACACAACTCGTTATCCATACATAATTGCATTTCTGCAGTTGACATGTGTTTAATGGTTGGAGATTTATGGGTTAATAATGATGATTTGGTTGTTAGTAATGATAAGGTTATTTGCTCGTTGGTTTTGTATGATGGTGATGGGTTTTATGATTTGGTCTACTGAGTCGGGTATTTGGAAATTTCTTAATACACCCTAGACATCTCTAATGGACTGCATGAAAATACAATTATGTTCTCAAATTTCAAAGATACATCTCCGGAAGCACCAAATGCATATTGTGACATATTTTTTTCCAGAGATGTATCTTCATAACAATTACAAAGATGTATTTCCAAAGCATTATGAAGCATAAGCAGAAAAACAACAGAAAAAGCAACATGTTGAGAAAATAAAATTACCATTGATATCATAAAATGATCAATACATAAGGTATTTTAACATTGATCAAACATTACATTTCAATATACAGGTGGACATTACAACGTCTTGATAATATCATCGACCAATCTCGAAACACTCGAATCCATATTAATTGGAACTTTTGATTCTAAACAAAATTTTTCTACACACACCTTAAATCAACGTCCGTCTTCAATTTATAGTTTCTGAACTCAATCTTCCCTTCTTTGTCAACTAATGGCAAGCGGTACTCGATATTCACAATTTTGCGATTGTCGCCATATGGTAGGAGCTCTTATAGTGTGTATTGTAGATATTCAAGATGGGTGTAGTCAATGATCTTAAATTCTCTTAAGGGTGTCACACCATTAAAGTAAACATTTCTAACATGCCAAATAATGTTCATTATGGTGTAACGTGTGTTTTGGTATGAAACAATAAGATTAGTGCGTTATGTTTATAGTAGTTGTAGAGTAACATTGACCTCAGAAATTTTATCTCAAACCAGGGGATATTCTGGAAATGCATCTCTAGTACCACCCTTTATTTCAGTGATGCATTTCCAGAATCTTCCCCGGCAAAATAAAAACAACAGAAACAAAACATATAATTAATTCAATTTTTTTTGACAAACTTCAAAATGTATATATTAGACATCATAACACATTAATGCAATGTTACTTACTATAAATTGATAAATAAATAAATACTAAAATAAACTAAAAGACTTGTCGTCGGCCAAATCTATAACTATTGGTGGTACCCTTTGAATTTTTGTTTATTTGTTTCTCTTTCAATCTCGTTCAATTTGGTGAATTCTTGCATCCTTTCAAAAAAATGGTTCAGGCAAGTCTCGGATTTGGTTGTTGAATGAGCTATTCACTCCGATGATATAAGTGGTATAAGGCATCCCAACTTCATAAAATTAAACAAAATGTTGCGGATTTGAATTCTATCGAACACAAATAATATGATCATTTAGATTTGGAGGTGGTGCATGAAGGTGCGAAAAACATAAGGGGGTTTGAATTGGGTTTTATCCTTTGAAATATTTTCTTTTAAAACGATACCCTTTGTAGTTTACTTTGCTTTTGATAAAGATAAAAGTATTAGAAAGAAGATAAGAACAAAATATTTTTATACTAGTTTACTTGATAACCTCAAGTTACTCCAGTCCACCCTTCCAGGTGATATGCCTCTCTCCAACGAGGTATTAATCCAATAATCAACTAATTATTACACTTGCACACACCAATTGTATATGACTAACTATCAACCTCTAATACGCACTAGTCCTAGACTTCATAAGAATTCTGACCTAACTGGTCTCTTAAGGATCAATCAAACAACTGTTTGAATACAAGTTTGTTTACAAGTAAATATTCTTCTACACAAGCTAATATGTAAACAGATTTTTAGCACAATGACTTGATAGAATTTACATCTTTGTACAAAGAATTAATAGTGTTTTCGCGTAGTGTATTTTCAGTGATTGTGCAGTTCTTGAGCAACTATATCTTCAAGTCTTCAAGACTTTGTATAGATCCATGCATGAGATGTGACCGTGGAGGGGTACATCTGGAAATATCAAATTTGTGGCGGCTTGAGAGAACATGGGGGACAAGATCATACACAGTGTTTGTCCTTTCATGGTAGTGGAATGAAACGTTTTGTTTGTACCATGTACTATTGTACCACGTTAATGTTATCTTCCAACATTATGTAGTTCAGAGGCTTATGCGAGAATGAGTAAGAAGAGATAACATAACATCTGGTTTGTCAAAACTTCAAGTATTTAGAATCTTCAGATCTTCCTCTTCAGAGTCCTTAGCACTTGGTTTTAAAAAACCTTGTATTATATTAAAGGTTGAAAGAGCTTCAAGTCTTCAGAGCCGCGTCTTTAGAGTCTTCAGCACTTGGTCTTCAAAACCCTTTGTCTTCTGAAACTTGAGTCTTTAGCATCTTGGACTATGTTCACTCAGAACTTCTATCTTGAGATCTTTAGAGTAATTGAGCTTCAGAGCCTTCTGAAGCTTTCCTCGCTACTTGTTCATCAAAACATTTGTAGCTTAGAAGCAGAGCAATTTCTCTTCTAATGTCTTGGCGATGTCATTCATCAAAAGAGGAACATGTTTGACAATTATTAAAATACAATAAACATTAGAGTATCAAAATTGTTTGCACAAACATACTCTTTGTTATCATCAAAACTCAGAGACATAATTGCATAACCAAATCTTGTTCTAACAATCTCCCCATTTTTTATGAAGACAAAACCATGTATTTTTATGACATGATTTTGTATAAAATCAGAAGAAATTAGAAATGAAAAAGGTAAGGATTACTTAACCTTTACATTAAAACTCCCCCTAAATCACAGACTTGGTAAAGATCAGAACTATCCAATCAGATCTTGACTTAGAACTAACTCTTTCAGAGTCTAGTTTTTAGAGTCAGACTTTCTTCAAATTCCAATTAAAACTTCTGAAAAAGAAAAGCAACACATTCTACCAATAAACAACATTTTATATTTGGTTAGAATGTAAGCAGCATTTTTCAGAGAATTTGACCATTAATAATCAAAATTACTGCTTTAACTACTTCCCCTTTTTGTCATAATCAAAAAGTTTCAGTTTTAAGAATGTGAAAAATATAAAAATAAGAGAATAGAAAAGAAAACATTCATATTCATTTAAAAGAGAAACTTTAAAACCATAGAGTTTTAACCAAAAGGAACAAAAAAAAAACATCAAGAGTTCTTAATCAAAAACACATTAAAATAGTCCAGAAGCAACATTTCTAAGGTCTAGTGGAAGAAGGATCTGGTCTAGAAATCTTCTTGAGAATCAGCTTAAGCATGTTCTGAACGTTGACATTGACCTTCTTCTGATCATCAAGCCTTTGTTTCACTTATTTATGTTCAAAAATAATTTCTTCAATTGTGTATCCATACGCTTGAATTTTTGGTTAGTTTAAGACTCAACCAGAGTAACTTGAGCAGATGCTTCTGCCTTCTCAGCTTCTGCAACCACCCTTTCCTTTTTAGCTATGACTCTTTCTTCTTCAGCTTTTAACCTATCTTCTTCTTCTTGAGCACTTTGAAGAGCCTTTGCTTCTTCTTCCTTCTATTTTTGAGAAATAAGTTTGACGGAACGAATTCTTTTCATTTCTTCCTCTTTTTTCTTGACCAGCTCCACTGCCGTCATCTTGGATGTTACAGAGAAGTTGAATATTATTTCTATCTCAAACGTCATCCATTCCTCGAAATATGCCCATGAGGCATCCGGATTTTTGTGAGAAGAGTTAATCTTAGCTTCTTCTTTGAGCTTAATGACCCTTGTTATACCCCCAAATTTTCCTCCTATTTCCAAGTCAATCCACATCTCCATACTCAAGAATTTCTCAAAGGTTGACCAGATGAGCTCTCTCATAAGCAATCAACCCACAAAACTAGGGTTTTGATTCTATTAAGTCATAGATGATTTATAATGTCTAAATTTATCATCATACCTCCTCATATGTCTCAAGGTATCATCATGTCAAGTTTCAAGCCTCACAGCTCAAGTTTGCTCAGTCAATTGCTCAGATGGTTGAACATCAGTTGTATTGGACAAAAAGTCAATTGTGGTCAACATATAGTAAAACTTCATCATTTTTGGTCAACATCAAGATTTTTAAGTCACATTCATCATTTGGTCAAGGGTTGATCATGATTCATCAAGAAAACTCAAGATTTGATCAAAAGTCAAAGTTTCTAAATTAGGATTTTTGGACAAAAAGTCAATAGAACTTTGACCAAGCATAACTTTCACATACTTTATCAAAAAAATTTCCACCAAAGCTAATTTTGAATAGAATTGAATTCTCTACAACTTCATGTCTCACAAGCTTTGGCCAAAAATGCTTCATTTGAGAGTTATGGATCAAGACATTATAGCTCCTTCTAAAAGTCAACAAAACGTCATGTTTTTGCAAAGAAGTGTACATGGACATGGAAGCTTAAATTAAGATGAAACCAAAAAGAGTATTTAGAGGAAATCTTGAGCTTTCAAAAAGTCCAAGAACACTTCAAAATGTTGAAAATTGAGCAAGATACAAGTTGTGAAAGTTTGGCATTTTTGAAGAAGTGCATGAAGAGAAATACTTAGCAAAATCAATTTTTTCTTAATGGGCTTGATTTTTTGTGATCCAAACTTATTCCTAACATTATCAAGAGCCTCTAATCCCAGCTACAGGCCCTCCTTCCATTTATTTTATTTATTTTTGAATTAAATCATTAAATTCAATTTTAATTAAAATAAAATGTTAAGACAAGGTACAAGGCGTGTGGGCTTGATGTCCAAGTTTCTTGAGGTCCAATGAAGGTTGTGCAAGCTGTCAAAAACACATGGATGTTTTAATAAAAGATTGAGCCAAATTTGGAAGATTTTGATAAGATTTTTCAATCAAATATTCTCCATTGAAAGAATATATTTCCTCTTAAAGTCTTGACCTATTTACATTCCTCTATATATACTTAACACATTCAGAATCCAAGGACACGGATTGTTGGCCTCAAGAACCCTAGAAATTTTCCAACATTTTTGCAAGTTTAGGGCAAACTTGAGCCTCACTTTCCAACAATTCTCAAACAAAACCAAGCATCCATTTGTCCTCCTGAGACTCCCAGGAGTCGATCCATGTCTTTAGGAAAGCAAGATCGTGCCTAGAACTCATTCCTTTGAGTTTCATCATTCGGTAAATTTCATGAACCTAAAACTTTTATTTTATGCCATATAAACTGCTTCGATCCATATATTCATGTTCATACTGATGTTTGTGAATGTTTAGATCAATCATTTGTGAGATTCAACGCAGGAATCATATTATGCCATTGTTAGGGCATGAAGCTTTTGCTTCACTGAAACCCTAGCTACAGGTCAATTCAAGCCAAACCAACACCATCATTGGATTCTTAGGGTTCGAATTAGGGGGTAGGGTCCTCTTTGTGCATTTATCGTTGTTATTTTACAGGTTCTAATTTTCCCCTTGCTGGAGAAGGTGACCGGAACCACCACCCAGGGTGGCTTGACCAGCGTTGAAGAAACGTGGCAGAGGGAGAGAGCATGATTGGCTCGTTTGAAACCCCGGGGTCCACTTGCACATGTTTCTGACCTTTATTTTATTTTCAGGAAATTATATCCAATATATTTATCCCTGTAACATAGTACACAAATGTATCACCACCCCAGTGACCACAAGGTCACGAGTTCAAACCTTGCAGGGACCATTCCTAATATTTGGCAATTGTTTTCTCTAATTTTCTCTATTTCTTTTATTTTTCTAACTTAATTTAATTTTCTTTCAAAATTAATTCAAACATTTTCAAAAATCACAAAAAAATATTTTAATTTCAGAATTAGGTTAATTAAACATTCAATTAATTTTTGACATAAAAATAATTTATTTTTCTCTCAATTTAAATTATTTTTCATAGTTAATTAATAATTAACTTAGAAATTAGGTTTTATTGACTAAAATCGATTTCAAAAAATATCAAAAAATATTTTTCTTTTACAATTAGGGTTTAGATGTTCTTTCTTATCCTAAGACATTTTTCTTTCAATTTATTTATTTTATTTCTCATAGTATATAATTTATTTTTGTAATAGCGTAGGTTTACTTTTCCGCATTTACTTTTATTGCCCCAAAGCCATGTAATAATGTTTACCCGCTGCTTAGATGTATGCTAACTAGGATTTGTATGGCAATATAAAATCAATCTTAGATCACCCTAATTCGAAGATAACATATCTGAATCAAACACAGTCTTTCACACATGCACCCCCTTAGGGCATCCTCTCTTGTTACCTTTCGAATACAATGGTCATGTCCCTCGAACGTAGGGGTACCATTAGCAATGACGCTTACGAATAACATCATCATAGTTCCTTCGATATAAAGATCATAGTCCCTGGATGACCCTCGATGTTGCCTTCGAATATATGATCTCGTCCCTCGATTGTTGCCTACGAATAAGTGATGATTGTCCCTCTGAATTGCTAAGGTATCCTTACAATGTTGCCTTCAATGACTATACGATGACCCTACGATTGTCCCTTCACATCCAACGGATAGAGTTACCTACCAACTAATGGTATGGATAACCTTATTCTAAAGGAGAAGGAAAAATAACAAGAAACGACTAATATGAGTAGGTAATAAGACTCTATTGCTTGCTCCAATCAAATAAAACTACTTTTCACACCTAGCACTTTTTCAAAAACTTTTCAAACACTTTGTATACATTCCAACGAGAATCATTACAAAGTTAAAACATTTCCGAACACTTCGTATACATTCTAACGGAGGTCTTTTCCTGTTCTTTTCACCTTCCCTTTATTGGATAAAAGAAAAGTCAGTGGCGACTCTTGCTATCCACAACATTTGCGATAAAACGCAAAACAAATAAGTTAGTTCTCCCACCGTGCTACAACCCTCTTCTGAGCCTTGTCCCTGAACATGTTAATGCATTCATCTAGGGTTCTAGGACTTTGTTTCTAATAAATTATCAATGACAATTCAGAGGAGGAGGGTTCAGAAGGATGGACAGCTTTAGTGAATTCTAGAATTTCAGACATTGAGTCTTGTTCAGTCAGAGGAATCTCAAAGATATTAGGATTATCAAATACCATTCTTTCAGAGTTGGAATTATTGGAAGGTGAAACAGGGTCAGGACAAACTATGTTTTGGTCAGGATTTAATGGTTGCTTATTAAAGAAAGAAAAATGGAGATTGGAATGAATACCATGAGATGATGATGTTTGATGTTCTAATACATATGAAATAATGAGAGCGGTGGATATGGTGATGGATGTGGATGGAATAGGATCATTTACAGAGTGAGTTATAATTAGAGCCAAAACAAAGTCATATGTTTGATTGGTGGATTGATGAGATGAGATTGAAAATGATGCAAAAACATCAGAGGTGGTTGATGTTGGAGGAATTGTTTTAGAGGTGGATTCAAAGGTGGAAGTTAGAATGTTGGATATAATCAGAAAAGGATGTTGTTGTGAAAGGATTTGAGGCATTCGTAATATAGGATAGTGATACATATGGTGGTAAAGAAAATTAGGGTGATTTGAAAGAAATGGTGGAGCTAGGATTCGTGTTAACGAACGAAGAAGCATTAACAATTCTAGGAGCTGGAATTGAAAATGAAGTTGCAGAGGATGATTTACTAGGGAATTTATTAACATCCAAAATAGCATCATTAAGAAGTTTGGACTTCTTCTTTTCAGAATCAGAGTCATCTACTATTTTCTTCCTTTTTCCTATAAAGCAATCTTCTTCTTTATCAGATGTGATGGACACGTCATGATTTGCTTTACTCATTGATTCAACATATTTAGCTACTTCAATCAGATTTCTGAAGATAGTGAACATGGGAAAGTTATCAATGGGAACTCTATCTAAAATTCTAGTCACGTCCGGCTAATGTTTCTTTTTTATCTCTGAAATAATCTTCATATTCTTGAGTGTTTTCCTCGTAAATGATTTGCCAATGATGGGTATCAAATATTTAGTATACTTAGCATCTTTTATCAGATAACCTACCAGACCACTTTCTACAAGAATATCTGTTATCAGACGACCACATGGAATATAGGTAGGGACCTTCTTTGTTGGATCTACTATTGTTCGAATTTTTCTGATAGTCTCTTTCAGATGACTAAAGAGAACAAAAGGAAGATTTACCTTCTTTTTTATCATCAAGAAGTACAACATGAATTGCTGACTAATGTTAAAGTAATAAGCAGAGCTTGTGGAAGGTTTGGGGTTTATGCAACCTAGAATAAGTTTATGCCAAATCCTCAGATTGTCAAAGAGATCCTTACTCTTGTAATATTTCTTTTCAATAGAGTAGTTTTTAAATAGCAACATTTGAATATGTTTCTTATGATCGTTAGACTTAAAGTCCATTCCCGGAGTACATTTTCCTTCCAAGAATTTCAATCCCAGTAGTTTTGTAATGGATTTTTTGTGAAATCAAGCCTCTCCAAATATTAGTTTTGATGACGACATCTTCTAGAAGCAAATGATCATGACAAAAGAATGGAAAAAGTCTTGAAGATTAAAAGAAGAATTTTTAAAGAATCAACAATATCAAAAGGTATAAATAATTCTTCAACTTGAATATAGATGTTCACAAAAATGCATTCATAATCATATACATATCCCATATGTTTAATAAAAGAAAAAATTATGTTTGAAATAATTTTCAAAAAGAATTTCTCAAAACAAACTTTCAGGAACCGGTTCCTACCATACAGGGAACCGGGTTCCAAACTTATTCAAAAATCACCTTCCTGGTTTTTGTACCAGGAACCGGGTTGTACCTATAGGGGAACCGGTTCTGCGTAAAATTTGAATTTGGTTGTAACGTTCACCAGAACCGGTTCTGCACAGTGGAACCGGTTCCCAAACCATTTCATGTTGATTTTTGAACTTATTTCAAATGGGATTCATTCATGGTTGCATTGCATCTTTTCATATCAAAAGGCATGAATGGAAAGGTATTTGTGACATTATAAATTGTGCAGAATTTTCAAATTCAAATAACCTTCTTCAACTAACAATTTTTCATTATTCATTTTCATATTCTCTTGCAAACTTTCAAGTGTTCATACAAAGTCATAATTTTGTGAAACTTGCATTACACATTTTCAATCATTACAAGTTTCATATATGCATTGTGAACATTTATAATCATTGTTAAGAATTATTTATTTCTTGAAGAAGAAGATCAATCCAAGATTGATATAGCATACTACAAACTTCAAATCTCCTATAAATTCAAATATACTAGTTGTATTCTTGTTGTCCAGGATTGTTGGAAACAAGTTGTGCATTGAAGAGGATTGTTCTTCTTGCACATAGTGTTGTTAGACCTTAAAGGTATTAAGAACCTTTGGTCTCCCTATAGGTTAGATAGTAGGCTTCACCTTTTGGTGTGAATAGGCTGTACGATAATTCTGACTATAGTGAAATCTCTTTCGTGTTGGAAAGGGGACTGGAGTACTCTCGGATTGTGAGGGGAACCAGGATATATCTTTGTGTTCTTTACCTTTCTGTTGTTATTGCTTTCATCTCACCATAACCAAAAGGAAAGAAACACTTGTTTAAAACTTCATATACCAAACCAGAAAAATTAGTACAAGTTTTTCATTAAACCGGATAAAATCTTAAAACACCTAATTCACCCCCCTCTTAGGCGCACTCTTAAACTTACATTTTTCTGTGATGATAATCCTTTGCCCAATCATATCGAAGACGATGTATAGATCATCACTGTCAGCATTCTTCCAGCATTAAGCCTTTTGAAGAAAACTTCCCAATCTGGAGCCTTCAGTTCTTCGTTAATATCACAACTAGTCATAGCAAGATTCTCAAAATCAACCATAAACTCTTTGAGAACTGGCATGCTTTTGGGTTCGAAGTTGCAATGAACTTAAAGATCATTATGCGTAATATGTCTCTCATCAATTCTTTGGCTTGAAGATGAACCGACAATGACAGATGTTAATAGAGGAGAAATTGAAGATGATGGATTGGATGTTGAAATAGTGGTTAACATGGAGCACTTGTAGAGACATTGGATTTTGACGCTTGTTCCATTTCTTGTGCAAACTTGACAGCTTCTTGTTGTTTTATGGTCATCATGATTATTAGAGGGAGATAAGGAAGTTAAAAGGATGATGGTTGTAGAAAAACACTTGACAGTTTTTTATAAAGAAAATACTTAAATATACAGTATTTTAAAAAGCTAATCTTGAGACTAAAATAATTAAATATAAAATCTCAGAAAAAAGTATTAAAATAAAAATAAATAACATAGTCATAAGGAGCAATCAATGAAGGTAATTATGAAAGATCAATTCCAATAAATAACATACTATTCATGATCTAACTTAGATAGTTTGTGATGATTAAGGATAACCAAAGGTTACACGCGTTGATCACTACACTCACTAAGAGACACACTTGATATTCTCAAAATCTGGAAAAACAAAAGGTTTCCATCTAATCAGAGACACTTTTTATCGAAGCATCTTCAGATGTTTGAGATCAGAAAATAAAGAATAAAAAATTTACAATGTTAAATTTGATGAGTTTCCTTCTGATTCTTTGCAACCTCTTTCAGAATAAATAACAAATTTATTCTGACAATTCACAGCGCCTTATGGATTTAAGTTCCAAATCTTGGAACATATACCTCTTTCCCAGCTAGTGTGGCAAGCATCCATTGTCCAGGTGCAATAACTGGTGTCTTAGAAGCACTGTCTAGAACATCTGAAACATAGATTATATGATCTTTTGGTACCCATACTTTGGGTCCTTTCTTGTTAGTCTTTCTAGAGGTTCTTACACCTTTGGATTTTTGCGCAACAGTATAGTCATGTGGAATCTGTGCATGATATTTTGTTTTAGAAGTTTCCTTCTGTGCTAGTGATTGTGGTGCAACAGAGTCTAAACCTTTTAATTCTGGGCATTCCAATTCAGTGTCAGCAAGCACGAAATTTTCAGATAGAGGTATTAGTTTTATAATCTCAGTCTCATCAAGTGTCTTTCTCATTCAACGGTAGTTTATCCTTTGTCCAGAACTCTGAGTCCTGCAACAAGCATCTTAAATCTTGAAATTATAGTTTCCACAGATTCATCTTCTTCCATTTTGAAAGCTTCATACTTCTGGATTAAGGCCAAAGTCTTTGTGTCCTTGACTTGAGCATTTCCTTCATGAGTCATCTAAAGAGAATCAAAGATGGACTTAGAAGTCTCTCTATCTATAATCTTTTCATACTCTCTATATGATATTGCGTTGAGAAGGGTGGTTCTTTCTTTAAAATGATTCTTATATATCTTCTTCTGAGCATCTGTTAGAGCGCTTCTGGGAATTTTCTTTCCTTCTACATCTATTGGTTAGGTTTAGCCATCAACTATAATATCCCATATATCTAAGTCGAATTCCAAAAGATGACTTCTTAGTCTGTGTTTCTAATAATCAAATTTCCCACCATCAAAGATAGGAGATTTCGCACTACATGAGTCTCTTTCTTTATTAGAAGTAACTACAACAACATTGTCGTCGGGAGCAGCCATTGTTTTTCACACACTGGATCGGTATTGAACACTGTTAGGTGTTTGATAAAAATCCAACATTTTAATCACTTCATAACCGGAGCTCCGATACCAACTGAAGGTGCAAAAAACACGAGAAATAGGGGGTTTGAATTGGGTTTTATCCTTTGAAAACTTTTCTTTTAAAACAATCCTCTTTGTAGTTTACTTTGCTTTTGATAAAGATAGAAAGAATTACAAAAAAAGATAAGAACACAATATTTTGATACTAGTTAACTTGATAACCTCAAGCTACTCTAGTTCATCCTTCTAGGTGATTTGCCTCTCTCCAACGAGGTCTTAATCCAATAATCAACTGATTATTACACTTGCACACACCAACTATATGTGACTAACACCTACACACACAATTGTATGTGACTAACTATCAACCTCTAAGACGCACTAGTCCTAGACTTAAGAATTCTGACCTAACTGGTCTCTTAAGGATCAATCAAACAACCATTTGAATACAACTTTATTTACAAGTAAATATGCTTCTACACAAGCTAATATGTAAATAGATTTTTAGCATAGTGACTTGACAGAATTTACAGCATTGTACAAAGAATTAATATCGTTTGCGCGTAGTGTATTTTAAGTGATTTTGCAGTTCTTGAGCATTTGTATCTTCAAGTCTTCAAGCCTTTATATAGAGACATGCATGCGATATGACCATTGAGGGGTACATCTGGAAATATCAAATTTATGGCAGCTTGAGAGAACGTGGGGGACAAGATCGTACCAGTTTCCATCCTTTCATGGTAGTGTAATGAAACGTTTTGTTTGTACCATGTACTATTGTAGCATGTTAACATTATCTTCTAACATTCTGTACTTCAGAGGCTTCTGCGATCATGAGTAAGAAAAGAGAACATAACATATGGTTAGTCAAAACTTCAAGTCTTTAGAGTCTTCAGATATTCCTCTTCAGAGTCCTTAGCACTTGGTTTTGAAAAACCTTGTATCATATCTAAGGTTAAAAGAGCTTTAAGTCTTTAGAGTCTTCAGAACCATGTCTTCAGAGTCTTCAGCACTTGGTCTTAGAACTTTGTATCACAACTAAGTTCAGAAGAGCTTCAAGTCTTCAGAGTCTTCAGAGTCTTTAGCACTTGGTCTTCAAAACCCTTTATCTTTTGAAACTCAAGTCTTTAGCATCTTGGACTACGTTCACGCAGAACTTCTGTCTAGAGATCTTCAGACTGGTTTCCCTAGACTTACGTATCATAGTAATTGAGCTTCAGATCTTTCTGAAGCTTTCCTCGCTACTTGTTTATCAGAACCTCTGTAGCTTAGAGGCAGGTCATTTTTCTCTTCTAATGTCTTGGCTACGCCATTCGTCAGAATCAGAACCTGTTTGTCAATTCTTAAAATACAAAAAACATTAGAGTATCAAATTTTTTCACACAAACATACTCTTTGGTATCATCAAAACTCAGAGACATAATTGCATAATCAAATCTTTTTCTGTCATTCTAGTGTGCATTGGAAAAAATTTCCCGATAGATCATATCTTGTAAGATTAATACAGATTCTATCATAGGAATTTTCTATAACATGACCCACTCCAGGGAAGCACGCCCATTTATGTTCTAGTGCAAGGAACACGAGAGTGATAAATTGCTTCAAAAGTTTTATTTTTCTCGTATAGCCATGTGTATCATTCTTTATTGCCCCTAAATTATTAGATAAATTGGTGGAGAACAAGTGTGTGATCCTCTTCTCCTTTATCAAAAGCAGAAACAGCTAGACAATCACATGACATTGATGACTCGTTCAATGTATTTGTGCATAAAAACCAACATTTCCTCAATAACTGGAATATTTTGGTGGAGACGGTGAAGGAGGTTGTTTGCTAATTTGGGATCCTTTGCAAAAACTTTTTAAGATTTTGGAGTTGGTGAATCTGGAAAACTTTTGTCAGCATGTTAAAAATATGAAGGAGACGACATCGTTGAATGGACACTTGGTGTAGGTTTGACCTTCTTAGGAGCTCTTTTTATTTTTACCATTTAAGATGATGGTTTCAAGTATGTGGTTTCTGGATATGCAATATTCCTTAATTTCTCTTTGATGTGGAGTTTCATATTGTTGTCAACTTTCAAAAATCTATCTTATATCATTTTTCATTTGGTCAAGATAAAGATATTAGATTTACCGTCTTTCATGACAGCATCATCATTAAATATAAGTCTTTTACCATGAGTAAAAAATTCATCCATTCATATTAGGCTATCAAGTTTCACCTTCTTAGATATAACACAAGCACATGGAAGAACATAGGTTTTCACAAGTGTGAAACCACACTTTGAGCTATAGAACCTATATTCTCAGCTTGTTTGATTTCATGAAAATATAATTCAGAGCTACTTGAGATATGCTGCCGACCAACTGAGAATAAATGTTTTTTGTGTTTGAACATATGTTCCAACAGTGTAATGCTATGACCAAATGATGTTTGTATCTCATTATACTAGTTTTGGATAATTTGGTTCACATAATCTCAATCTCTACATAAATCACCCTTACTATTTCCTAATTAATTCTTGAAAGTAGCATGGGTAGATGTTGTACGTATAGTCTGATACAAGTATTTTTAATTATCGTTTTCCACAGGGATTGGTGCGATATCACTGTCGTTCGATAATTCAAGTGTATTTTAAGATTTGGATACAAAAGGGTTTTGTTTCCTAGTCACAAAAATCATAAGTTTCAATCAAACAAGTTTAGTTTTCTTTCCAAAAGAGAGTTGTTTGGATTAAAGAGAGTTTTGGTTGGTTTTTCAAATGGTAAAAGCATGTCAAAATTAGTTTCATTAACCTAATTTCATATAAATTCAATTAACCAAGCGAATGAACTAGTTGATGATCGATATAATTACGTATCCTCTCAATATTGTTGATTTCCAACCAATATTGTGAGTATTCTCATGTTAATCTTTAGATGATGTCTCACTCTAACTATTGACATGATAATCTGTAAGCTTAATACAAGTAAATACTAACTCACAAATCTATGTCTAACATTTGTTCCTTAGTAGATGAATATCTTAGGTCAAGTTTGAAACATATTTCTCAATCATGATCCAAAGCAAAAAAGTACAAGTAAAACAAAGATATTTAACACATATATCATCAACCAAGTTCATACACCAAAAGATTAAAAAAAATACATAAAAGTTAGGTTAACTACCTCTAATCTTGAAAGAAAAGAAGCTTAGCTACTCATTCTCATGGTAGCTTCACTTGCAAGAAATGGAGAGATTATGAACATGGATTAAAAACTAGCAAAGATTCAAGGTTTTCTTCAATGTTTTTGAGTTACAATGAATGAGAATTGTGTTCTATGGTTTTTAGGTCTGATTTGGTGAGGAAATGAGGGAGTGGATGAACAAAATATCTAAGTATGGGTCTATGTACTTTTTCTGATTTCGTAGACTGCGCTTAGCCCACTTTATGGTGCTAAGCGCGCCTTCACTTATAGCTAAACCGCCTTAGACAACTACAGATCATGCTTGAACCGCGCTTAGCGAGCCCTGTAGCCTGCTCCATCACCCAAAATTTCTTGAATTTATTCCTTAAGCACTCCTATCTTCCTTGAATCCATGCTTGAAGGTAAAATCACCAAAAACCTACAAATTAAACATAAACAAAGTTAAATAATAAATTATAAACAAAAACTAAATAAAAACATAAATATATCAAAATACTATATTAAATACTATCAATTAATCAAAAGACATTGTAAAGGACCACAAAGTTATGTACAAATATATCTATATTTTGGTCTTTAACAATAAACTCAACTCAGTTTTTAGTTATATGTATAAGGTGTCTAACCTAATCGGTCCAAGCACATACAATTTCCTGCTTAACTTATTTCAAAATTGTACTTTCAACATATTTCAATAAATCTGGATATTTCTCACACACATTTCTGAATTGTATAACATCTCCATATAACTCTTTTATAGAAGAATTTACTATAACATGCATCCATTATTTTTTTCAGTATGACGCCCACCTTAACCATTTTTCCATCGTTGCCCTCTATCTATTTTGTCCCTGCCGCGGATTTAACTCGACTTCTCACATTCTTTGTTATGTGATACCTATAAAGTAATGCAAAAGAGTTAGGAAACACATTTGCAATAAAATTCATTAAAACGGTATTACGATCGGTAACAATTACTTTTGGCATTTCTTCTTGATTTCAGTATTCCCCGACAAACCTCTAAAGCCCAAGTAAAATCTCCTTTTTCACACTCTAGAAATGTAAACCCGATTCAATAGATGTAACACCAACAATTTCCAATAATGGAAGTATGTGCTTGTTGGTCTTATACATTAAATTAATTATGAGAATAGTGGGAAACATGTTGATCAACTTTATAGAATCAGGAACCTGAGAAGGTTGGCCCAGCGGAAGGGAGCTCGGGTCCTATGGGTTTGCTCCCCTTAGGTCACGAGTTTGAATATGGGTTATCACAAAAAAAACAACCTTCAAGGGCTACGCGGGGAGAAAGCTCTCCATGTGGATTAGTCGATCTGACTGCTTAGATACCACTTGTACAAAAAAAACTTTATAGAATCAGGATGAGTCCAAAATATATCTCTAATGGTTACTCCATCCTCGCATATTCGGTACCTAGATACATATATTGTTATCATCTATAAGTTTCAAGTGATGCTGCATTTCAGTTTTATCCCCTCAACGTTTTGTTACTTTGATAGTAGATATTGTACACTTGTATGATATTTGCGATATTTCTGAGTCTCTTACGCTTCAAGGTTGCAAGTATGTTTTTAGGTTGCACCAAATTCAATGTCATGTCTGAAACACATTCCTTCTCTTCCGGTATGAGGCAACATTCAATTGGGTGACCAACCTTTTCACATAAATCATGGTTATGTAAACCACATATCACATTAAATCTCCATTTGTTATTTGTCAATCGATAACCATGCAACTTAAATGCACACTCACAATTTCTTGAACTGGTTTCAACTCGTTTGAGATTTTGGAGAGGAGGTATATATGTCCCACTTATTTCGTATGTGGAAGTCACAAATGCACCTATTCTATTATAACCATTATCAAACCTTCCAATTACAACACCAAACCCCAACTTGGATGCTCTGTATGAATCCTTTGAAGCATATGATCACAAGATTCAAACTCTTGTTCATTTTTAAATTGGTTTCCAACATATACCTCATTCACAAATACTCGCGAGGCATCCAGAGACACAATAGGTTTGGGGAAAACATTGGGATGCATTATTTCTAATGAAAAAACATAAAATACTCAAAAATATATAAAACAAAAAATAGATTGCTGGAAAATCAGAATAGACAACATCCAGAAATGCATCTCTGAATGAATTCATAGAGAATTTAGAGATACATTTCTAGATACAACATAACTTTTTTCAGCTTCAAAACATGATTAATGTGAGCAATGAGGCATGAAATAAATGAAATTTATCTTGAATTATAACTTCTTTTGCTCCTTTTGATTTGATGAAACACAAGAATAAAATTTTGGAGTGAAAATATTGATTAAGCATAGAAGGGTTTTTGGAAAGAGTTTATAGAAAAAATAGATCTGAGGTTTGATCATGCATTTTTTTTTAACAATAACACATATTATTTTTCAGAGATGCATCTCTAGAATAATCTGACATGCAAAGGTGAAGGATTATAAAATTACCGCTTTAAATACTCGTAAGTTCATCTCTATATAACTACCTGGAATGTGCAATAGAAAATATATTAGATACTATTCAACAAAGATGTGTTTCCAAAATAAAATTTTGTTAGCCAACAGGGTGAAACCATTTTTTCCCTTTGACGTGTGATACAAATGGTGTATCCAAAAATGTATTTACGGAATCTGAGGAGCATTTTTCGGTTTTCCATAGGGATCTTTCTACCTCATAGGGTGGACTAAAAATTTCCTAGGTATTTATGTCGTTTAAGTTTGTTTGTATTTTTGGGTTGCGATGGAAGAGTCATGGGCTTGTTGTTTGGGATATGCATTTATTCGAACAAATTTGCCACTGCCACCTCCTCTTGCAGTCCACTAAGGAAACATTCCATGAGAGCACCTTTAATGGTCCCTTCAAGCTGCAGTTATATCGGTAAATTCCATGTAATATTTACTCATTATATATGTTTGGATATGCTTGATTATGGCGGACTAAGGGTATTTATACATTGAAGACTCAAATTTTACTTCCAGGGAAATCTGAAACCCTTCCACAATTGGAATGGACGAGATTTTTTGTAGAAATTGAGGCCATAGAATCAAATGTCAGCCTAAATGAACCGAAGCAATAGTCAAACAATCATAATCTAGGGTTTCATAGAATCAAAAATATTGATCAACTAAAAATTCAGTCCAAAACATTTGTTCCATAAAATTTAGGGAAAACCAATTTGGTACTTCTAACCTATAATGGAAGCTTCATAGAGTCCTTCAAAGTTATTACCACTCTATGGGAAGGGACCTGTAAAGTTTGATGTTGGAGTAAAATTTCCAGCACTGAGATCTTTGAGAATGTTGCCTATGTATGTTCAAAATTAGCTTTGTTTCCTGCTTCAATCTGGCTGATTTGTACTAGCTTAGTGTTATGTATATGACTTATCTAGAATATTTGTGTTGTGTTTAACCTTTGCTTCCAAATTATTCAACCTTGTATTATTTTCGATGCAGTCAATGAAATCACTAGTTTGTAATAGACTAGAATATTAAAGACACGAAAATGGAGGAGAATTGTATTGTGTTATTTCACTATCAATAAACTTAACTTTACTGAAGCTCAATAGAGGACTTGTAACGCCCCAATTTATTTAATTATTTTTTTATAATTAAATTTTGTGATTTGGTATTTTGGTTTATTAGGGGACCCTTCGGTGTAGGGTGATAACTTTAGAAGTTAGACATAGAGGTGTTGGAGGTGTGTCAGAAAAAATGTAGAACATGAGGGTGGTGGGAGAATGTTATTACTATTATTATTTAAATTAAAATTTTAATTGTATAAAATAATATTATTATAATAGAGTTAAATAAATAATTAGTTGGAATATTATTTATTTATATAGTTGTAAATAATAATAATAATAATAATAATAATAATAATAATAATAATAATAATATAAAAGAAATAGGGAATTGGTGAGGTAAAAGTGTCAGTACGTGAAAACAGGGCAGAGAAGAGAAAAGCCAGGTTAGGGCTCAAGGGGAAAACTCCATTGATAGAGGTTGAAGAAATTTTTGCTAGGAATACCAAGGTAAGGGTGAGGTGCTAATTCTATAAGGAGTTGCATAATGATATGTGGGTAGGGGTTTATGATCGCTTTTGTTGGAATGTTGTATCTCTATGCTTGTGTTCATCTCTTTTTTATTTTGAATTATTTGATGTATAATGATGTGATTGTTTGTTGTTGATGAATTAGATGTGTTAGAATGTTGTATGATGATGTTGTGGTTGATGATTGAATGGTGAATTGTGTAATGTTGTTGAAATTATGCGTTGTAATGTAATTGTTGATGGTGGATGTTGTGTTATGTGTGGTTTCAAGTTAGAGTCGGAAATAATTTATGAGTATTTTAAGTGAAAAATATTTGGGGTTTGATACTTTTGTAAAGTGATTTTTCGTGTTAAAACATAAGCTAAATGATTTGTAAGATAATGGAGTTTTGAGATGACTTATAGTGATTTTCGTTTCGAAAAAGTTGCAGGAAAGTGTTTCTGTCAGCGATGTAACCGGTTACATGGATGAGGTAACCGATTACACTGCTTTTAAAACGTATTTATGGGAATTTTTAGATGATGTTACCGGTTACATGGGTGATGTAATTAGTTACCTCGGAAACTGATGTAACTCGTTACATATGGATGAAGTAACATGTTACATTATTTTGTCTAGAACTTTAAAAATTCATAACTTGAGCATCAGGTGTCCGATTAAGGCCTCGTTCGAAGCGTTAGGAAACTGACACAGTGTACTTTATTTTAAAAATAATTTTGGAGTCTGAAAATAATTATTTGGTTGCGTGATGGTGATGTATGGTGTGTATTTGTATGTTGTAGTGTGTTATCGGTGTATGAATTGTATTATGATATATGTTGTGTTACTATAATACTAATGTTGAATGCATGTAACATTTTTTGAGTGTTTGGTGACTGATATTTGTGTGGTATATTTGTTAAGGTGAATATCAATGTACCTGTTTATTGTTGTTGGATGATGTGGTGTATTATATGATTTAATATGTAGTGGTGTGATAACTGTGTAGGAATTGTTTGTTGGTACATGATGTGTTAATATAATGCTATTATGGATTGATATTACCATATGAATGGTGTTTTGGGGGCCAGTGTTAGTGTAGTATATTCATTAAGGTGAATATCATTGTACAAATTGGTGTTGTTGCATGTCATTCATAGATCATGCAACATGGTGTTTGGACGGTGGTCTGATTTTGGTGAGCCTCAATCCTATTGTGGGGATTGGGTACGAGTAGGTGATTCCTATGTTGGAGAATTAGTGAAATGTTACATATGGTGATGGTAGCGATTTTTTTGTGAGCCTAATGCCATTGTGCATATTGGGTGCGAGTAGCCATTTCTATGGTGATGGATTAGTGAAGCGTTACTTAGTAACGATTTATGACGTATGTCTATTTGGTGAGCTTTAATCCTTAGTAGGGATCAAAGTAGTGAACCTGAGAGTTCATATATTGGTATCACATGCATTGAGTTAAGTTATTGAGTCTCATTGCATTGCATATTTGTTATGTTGTTGTGTGTTTGGATTATGTGGAAGTGTGATTGGTTGAATTAGTGATTATGCATGAAATAATATGATGCTTACTTATTATTATGCATTACTTTATATAATTGTGATATCTCACCCCTTATGTTTGAATGTTGTCTCCACGTGGGTAACGCACTGGTGATCCGCATTGAAGGTGTGGATGTGAGCAGAAGAAAATGTTCTTCATTATGCTTTTGTCGAGTCGGTGTTGCTTATTAAAATGTATGAGCAGGTTGTTGTTGGATGTAGCATCCTAATTATGTGTTTATTTTAAGTTACTCTGGTTTTTATTTAAATATGAGGGGGGGAATTAGGGTGTTATAGAACTCGTAAGAAAAAAGAAAATAATGTCAAGTCGAGAGGAAGGAATAGTTAATGATCAAAGAATAATAACTGAGGTGACTAGGTCATTCATTTTTTTTCTTTTCCTATTGACTCATTCTACTCCTTATTACTATTCTTTCACTACTCATATTTTCAGTTAGGCCTATGCACCCTTCCACTTTTTCTCACTTCTTGTAACGTAACATAATGACTCTTTTGGGGAGCTGACACTAATCAGTTCCCCGTATGCTTTTATTTTCTCTTTGTGAGTTATAAATTCATTTTTTATTTGTACATCTTAAGGATTGTTGAGAGGTTGATTGTTCATATTCAATTATTGTTTTTTCTAATTGTTTGATGAGTTAGATTTTAGAGAATTTTTTAATCCACCCCATAGTTTTCTTAGGCACCACATAAAGTTTCATAAATGCCCCTCAAAACCGGAAGTATATTTCTGGTTCGCACCCTATATTATGCAAATCACGTTAAAATGGTTGGGTGCAAACTGGAAATATATTTCTGATTTTAATTTAATTGTCTTATTGCAGGTAAAATATCATGGAAGTGTACGTGAATAAAAAATTGACCCTCAAATGGTTAAATTGTGCCCAATTGGTTAATATGTGTCGAAGAAGGGGAATGATATGTTGTTTGCTTGTATCATTTTATAATTTGATGATATATAAATATATATATATATATATATATATATATATATATATATATATATATACATATATAAAATTTTTTATAACTTTTGTTTATTTCGAGTCTGTACCAAACTTTCAGTGCAAATGCTTTGGTACCAATTTTTTCAGAAAATCCAAATCAAATTGAAAAAGAGCTTGTCGAACTTAACAAGAAGTGCAAGGAAACACTTGATAAAATAAGCAGGAGGGAGGGAAGACTGCAATTATTGATCATAATTTTTCCTGATCTTAAGAGTAAAACATACGGTAAGTTTTTTATCTGTCTAAATCAAATCTTAATGTGGTTTTATTTTGTTAAATCAAATTTTTTTTTTTTTTTGCAGATAGAATAAAGCGTGTATGTGAGACTGAATTAGAAATAATTTCCCAATGTTTTGTTATTTGGAAGCCTTCTAATACTATTTTTTTCATTCATTTATGCGAGGTGTACTCGATCTGTGTCAATAGGTTTGTTACTCTGATTTTCTTTGGTTGTTTTGTTGTAGGCTATGCAAAACTTTAATTTAACTAAAATGTTGTATGTGATTCCTCCTGATTATTATGCACACTTGTTAGCTTTCCGTGCTAGATACTACATCAGCGAAGTTGAAAATTTTAATTCTGGTTCTGCAAGTGGTAATAGGAGTACCACCAACTTTGTGGCGACCCTGCCATCTATCTTGGATAACGTCAAAAATGTTATGTTTTACTGTTGATTTTGGTTTGTCGTACAAGCTTCGAGGATAGGCTTGGAAATTCAGATATTCGTCATGCTTTTTTTGGACATATAACTTATGTTGTCTTTTTTTTTTTGGGTGGGTCTTATTTTGTTTGAATATAGGTTAGAATTACTAGACAAGTTTTTGAATGCAGAACATGTTGCTACTATGAGTGTTATAAATATTTTCTCGTTATTTTTATAACATGTCTGCCAGATCTTACTCTCGCTAGTTGCGAGTTTAAGTAAACGGTATTAAATTATATACAAAAATTAGCCGACTTTAATTTATATATTCTGTACTAAATTATATACCTTAATTTAACTCATTTTTCTGTTAGGTTGGAACAAAAAATATACTTCCGATTTTAATTCAAATATTTCAAAATATAGTGCACACCGAAAATATACATCCGATTTTAGAGAGATATTTTAGAAAATACATAAAATTTAATTCCACTCCATAAGATGGATTAAGAAATTCTCTAAATTTTATATCTTCCGACATTTTGCTTATGCTTTTTTATTCAATAATTTACTTTTATTAAAAATATTCTTATTTTATTATTCAATATGTTTTTTATAATATTTTATTTATCTCTTATAAAAAAGTAACAATTTTATCTAGTGGGACTTTAACAACCAAAAAATAAAAACTCTTGCTCAATCTTTATTACCTAAGTGCTCACTTTTTAACAATGGAGTAAAGATCCTTGTCAATCTTTAAATAGCAACAAGAAATCGTTCCAATAAGTCACATTTTCCAATTAAGTAATACTTTTTACTATCAAAAGATTATTGTAAATATGTAGTGCATTCTACGGTAAGTCTCTAATTCCTTTCCCTCTTTTCCTTCTCTCATGCTTTTTTATTTGCTCTATATAGTAATTAATGCTCCCTCCGTTCCTTTTTAGTATCGCTTTAGAATAATTTTTTTGTCCATTTAAACGTGGTTTTATAGTTTAATGTTATAATTTGTCAATTATATTCTTAATTTCATAATAAATAAGAGAGAATGTGTGACTAAATTTATTAAAAAAGAGAAATTAAATAGGTGTATAATAAAAAAAATAACTTTAACAATCCACTATCTTAGTTGAAAACTTTATATTAATATGACACTTAAAAAGAAAATTGAGGGAGTATTATAATAGTTATAGTAGTATTAAACTAACTATAGTAAAGGACATTTACTAGTGAGTGTCATAATATTGCATTCAGTGGCCAGCATTTAATCTCATATGCAGAGCATAAACCAAAACTATTGTTCTGCAATTTGATGTAGATTCCTATACTTAATTATTTAATGTCGATGAGAAACGTGATTCAATAGGCTTAGACCTATAGTGGTAGATGTTCATAAGTGCTAACATTGTGATAGCACTTAATTTTTTGATAAAATACAAACTTTTTTTTAGTGGATTTCTTAATCGATCCTATAACTTTCTTATTTATTTATGTGAAATTTTATTTTTGTGTGAGAAATCGAAAATTATATTTTAATAAAACGTGTATGTAAGATTAAATTTGAAATAAATTTGAAATCAAAAATATATTTTTTTGAGTTTTCATGGAGTACGCCTCACATCTATGGAGTGAGTTAAGAAATCTAATTTTTTAACCTTAATTAGCACTTAAGCATGCTCAGTGGTGGCTTGTTTTGTCCAATTGAACGGCTGCTTTATTTTTTATTTAGATTAATCATGTTTTAAATGACAAGTTATTACTTTACCTTAATAAATTTTTTTATTTCTTTTTCTTCGTTATAATCACACACATTATTAGTTGTCTTGGCTGCATTATTTGTAGCATATGGTCAAAATCAGTTCAGACTTTTAGGTTAGTCTACAAATTATTAAGCGAAAGAATTGATTTTTTTCTGTAACCAGATATTAAAAAATATATAAATAATCATTTCGGAAAAAAAAATGTTTTTAAAAAGAGTAACATGTATTAGACAAATTAAATGGCGCGTGCACAAAATTTTTGTATGGAGACATCAAATGAGAGGACACTCAGGTGCGAGATATTTTTCATATGTCATATCAGATGACATCTAAGTGTATTTATGAGACAATTTTAATTTTAATTTTATTTTAAATAAAAGACAATAACAAGACGATATTGCATAATAAAATTTCGATTTAAAATAATCATAAAACGGTTACAAAATCTGAATAAAAGTTACATATTATTTAATGTTCTCCCGGGAGTCAATAACGACCATTGGTTTCGCAATTGCGTCTTCACCTATCTCATGTTCCCACTCTACGCTCATCCTGTTGTGGTTAGTGGCGGAGGCAGCTCATTTGAAGGGGTTCAATTAAACCCCCTGAACATTAAATATTGCATCTAAATGTTGATATAAATTGCATTTTGAATCCCCTGAAAAATTTTATTTGCACCACTTGTTCATTTGGTCTTGAATTTATTCACTTTTGCACCATCAAATCTAAGTTTTGTCTATATTAATTTCACTTTGAACTCCTAAATTTTTTTATTTACACCATTAATACTTAGTCCCAAATTTATTTATTTTTGCACCCCCTGACCTAAGGTCCTGCTCCGCCACTGGTTATGGTTGGGTTGATGGTCCCACGTAGTCAATGCGATCAGCGTCCATGAAATCCGTCAAACCATCTTCGGAAGTCCTGTTTTTGTAGAGTCAGTTACCCATGTTCTCATAGTTTAGTCGTCTTGGTGGGGGTTCGGTCCATGGGTGGTCAATAGCACTAATCATCTGAATAGGAGGGGTGAAAAGGAAATTGGCTGTGTGGAGTTTTGTACCCACATTATTGTTGGGTGCTATGGTGATGTGATGGTTGATGGTATGTTGGGTTGGTTGGAGAATACTGTTCAGGTAGGCCAATGTCTAGGCTAAGGCGGGATGTGAGGGACCTACATTGGAATAATGGATGTATGGTCTTTGTTCAGAGTATTGGAATTGTGTGTGGGACGTATGGGTATATCGGTATTGAGGTTGAGGTTGGGGTTGAGTGTGGGGTATATCGGTGTATTGGTATTGAGGTTGTGATTATGATTCAGTGTTTGTGGATATGTATCGTCGTGGTGTTTGGCAGGAGGTTGATGTGTGTTGGGTTTTTTGTTGGAGTTGTTGTTGGGTGGTGTACGATTATTGGTAGTGTTGTTGGGAATTTGAGGGTTGTGCCCATTGTGTGTGTGGGTCGAGCAAATACCTCGGGTCAGACACAAATATTTTAGAGTTAGTAATCGATTTGTACCAATTAATTTATTGATATATGTGTCGCATATTATTATGGGTGAGGAAAACTGGGAATTGTAAGACATGTTGGTGACGCCTACTCCACATCAATATATCACGACTAAAACAACAACATAAGCACCAGATAAACCAATAAAATTTACGCCATATAAAAATAACCTCAGCAACACAACAACATATCTAAGAAATTACAATCGTCAAAACAATTTCATCGGGTCCGTGCATCATCACCATTACGTCTCTGTCTATTTCGACTTCCTCCAATAAATTTTGAGGTCTTCTAGTTACAAATGAGGTGGTCGTCCTTCTTCTCTGGATCCTTCTAATTTGTTCTCCAGCTTCGATGTCCCCTTCTAACCATCGCATCAACTCTCTCTTCAGATGCTCCATGAAATGAATGTGCCAAAATTTCATTTTCATCGGAGGTTTGGTGACCGAGAAAATAACATACCCATCTCTCGTGAAAACCATGGGAGATGTCATGACGCAAAAAATATAGAGAAATGAGAAGAGAATGTGAAAAAGTGTGAAGAATTTTGGAGAAATAGATGTTTTATTTATAGAAAACACAATTGCATGTATGAGCCATCTGAGATGGCGCCTCTTTCCACAAATATAGAGCATGTGACATCTCAGATGGCTTGAGAGAAGTGTATACGTCATGTGGGATGACTCCTAAGATCAAACTTTAAGTGGATTCACCATATCACTTGACTCCTGCATGTTAATATTGTCTAAAACATAGTTATTTGAGTAATTTTCTCCGAAACGTGGTTATTTGTTTTTTTTAATACCTAGTTATTGCAAACAAAAATCGGAATAATTCCTAGATTTTTAAAATAAACTTTTAAGGTGAGATTTTTAAAATATGGTTCATGCTAACATGTGCCTTGTTAAGGTATTATAACTAAAAAAATATAAATGTAATTAAATTATATTTAAATTTTCAAAAAGTTGAATGCACACATTTCAATAGTATATTGTTACAAATAATTTCTTAATGTGTGTCCTTATGACACATGTTAGCATTTTCCTTAAAAATATATTTCATTTGTCCTTAAGACATCATTTCTGGGAGCATCAGGTCCATAGTTTGACCCCCTTGGTACCAGTTTTTGAAAAAAATTATATTTTAAGATACCAACTCAACGTTGTTTTCCAAATAAACGTTTTTTTAACGAAACATTAACGTCAGGGACCAAAACCAACAAAAAGTGAGATATAAGGACTCGGACCTGGAAAAAGAGATTTAAGGATTAAAGGCAGAAACACACTAACTTATAGAGATCTGAGGACTATTTAAGCCTTTTAATTATCATCTCAAAAATGTATTTAAATGGATGTAAGCTCAATGAGGATTTAGTGAAACAAGCAATCACATATGATATAACAAACTCATTAACAACATTTATCAACAAAAATATCGAATTAATTAATATAGATTGAGAGAACTTAACAACTAACCATTTCTCGAATCTTTAAGTGATGAGTAAAGAACCATAATAACTTGCTAGCTGCACATGAAAACTATTTATTAACAAAAAAACACAAAACAACATCAACGGCAACAAGAACATAACAACATTTATCAACAACATACATACCTTTAATTAAAAAAATGATTGTCTCATAATGAAGTTGAAGTTGATCTTGTGTTACTATGAAAAAAAATACAAGGATGATGAATAGCTTCATCCTCCTTGTATTTTTCTCATACTATGTGAACCACAAACTATCATGTGAACCGTAACCATACTATGTAAATTTAAATCCTACAAACACTGCAAAAAATAACATATTAACATAAACTAGCATGACATTGTAATCAGTGGCTGTTTCACCATATGGCCACCTTGGACAACTGGCCAGGCTCTTTAGTCTAACCAATTATTTTTTATTAAAAAATAAAAGAAAAGGCCAAAAAAATTAAATAGAAAAAGAAGAAAAAAAGGGGAAAAAATAAAAGAATAATTTTTTTGTTATATATAATGTGAATTTTTGGTCTTTTTATTTTTTTTTTCCGGACTTTATAATTATAAATTTTTGGTCTTTACAATTTTTTATCCAGACTTTATAATTGTGAATTTTCGATCATTAAATTTTTTGTCCGGACTTTATAATTTTTCTGGCTCCGCCACTGATTGTAATCCAACAAAATTAATCAACATACATAACAACAACATCAACATAACAACGCATACACGAAGAAGAGAGAATATAAAAAAATATTTGTCAATTTTTTTAAATAAGGTTTTATATATAAAGTAAGAGGAACAAAAGAGGGGGGACCAAACCAAAACCCTCACAATCAAGAAGTGAACCTAAAGAAAGGTAGACCGAGCATATTCTTTACAAATCTGCCCTCAAGAATAAGGGAATCGAACTGAAATGAATTGAATCTGAGATAGTAAGGCCTAAGTTAGCGAGGGAATCTGCACAACGATTCTCTTCTCTATAAATATAAGAGACTATAAAAGACATATTTAGAGTAATATGAACACAATTAATCCATCTGTTGTGAATTTTCCAAGGCACGGAAAAAGGATATTTGAAAGCAAGGACCTGAGCTGTGCATTCCGTTTCCAACCACAGATGGTTCCAACCCTTCTAATTGGAGAACTCAATTTCCTGCACAACACCCGTAAGTTTAGAAATGAGAGAGTTGGAGAAACCCAAAAAAATAATCAAAAGCACCCAAGAAATTATCCTCATGATTCCTAACAATACCACCACAAGCTGAGGGGTCAGGATTAGAAAGAGAAGCTCCGTCACAGTTGATCTTGATCCAATTACGAGGAGGAGGTTTCTAGATAACCTCGATAATCTTCGGCGCATCATGAGGCTTAATCTTGATTTTGAAAAATTTAAGCAAAACAAAATTTGTCATATTAATGTGACAACACACAAATGAGTGCTCGTCGGCCAAAGAACAAGCAGCCAAAATAATTAATGGAAGAGGAGACCGTGATGAGTTTCTCTTTGAATCTAGAACTATTGCGAGCAGTGTTTTAAAACTCAGCCCGACCCGGCCGGTCGGACCGGTCTGACCGAGAACCGGTGGACCATGCGGTCTGATTAAGGGATAAGACCGAAATTACATTTAGACCGGATGAAACCGATGTGAACCGGCCGGATCACCGGTTAAACCAGTGAACCGGCGGTTTTGACTGAACCGATGGGTTTGACTATTATTTTTGTTAATTATTTTTAAAATATTGTTATAGATCAAATAGATTTAGATGAGGATGAAGATAGAGATATGGATAATGCACAAGAAACTATTGTTGATACTGTGAATCAAGAAAAAAGCAACACCAGAGAAGATAAAGTTGGTGGAGAAGACAATGAAGCTGAAGATGAATATGAATATCAAGATTATGACAATTTGACTTCTTGGACATAAAAAATTATGGATTTTTGAGTGTGGATTTTTGTGACTTATTATAATACTATAACTTATGAATTGTTAAGTTTCTATCACTTATTTGAATTTATAATTTGCTATATTAAGTTTCTATCACTTATTTTGATTGTTACTAATACTTTTGTTTATTCTAAATTATTTGAATTTATAATTTTCTATATTATTATAGTTACAAATTTCATATAATGAATATATTTTTTATAGAAACCGGATTAAAAGCCATGCGGTCTGACCAGTGACCCACTGGTCCGACCAGTAACCCAGTGACCCAGTAACTTTACCGAGTCGATCATCGGTCCGAGTTTTAAAACATTGATTGCGAGTCATCCTAATCGCATTGAAGACAAAAATCGTCATAACATTAAGCATTAAGCTGCTAATTTGGGACTTTTAAAATTTAAAAATCTTCCAAATATCATTTCAGTCATTGATAGAAGAATCAATATGCATTGCCGACAAAAACCAAGACCAAAGACAGGCTGCATACCGGCAATCGAAAAACAGGTGGTGATCGGATTCAGCAGTTGTACCACACAAAATGCATTTGGACAACAAGGAGAATTGACGATACTGTAACTGCTCATCAATAGGCAGTTTTCGCAGCCACAGTCTCTAAACCATAGCAGATTTGGATAGAGGAGTATGTTTGGACCAGATGAATTTATGCCATTCAACTTTGATCCCGCTAGAGCGCTTAAAGGAATATGCAAGCTTTAGAGACAACTCACCCGAGGAGTCATGCTTCCAAATACGTTTATCCGGCCTAAGGTCAAAAGGAATATGAGTGCTTAGGATTCTAACCTTAACAGAGTCCGGGACCGGACAAGAAGGGAGATTCCAAGAATTTTGTAGCATGAAATGATTCACCTTAAGCTCTTCATTCAGGCTGGAAGAAGGAGAATCCAAAAAGAGAGGGGTGCCACACCAGTTGGTGTACTAGAAACTGATATCATCCCCATTACCAAGAAGCCACGCCGAGTTATCAATCATCTTTGAATAATCAGATTTGACACTAGACCAAACGGAGGAAAATAGATGAGACTTACGAAGCCGATTATGCTTGAGAATGTGATGCTTGAGAATAGTAGCCCACGATTCCTTCGAATTGAAAACTTCCCAACACAATTTTAGGTTGTTGGCCTCATTCAAAGAGAGAAACGAGCGGAGATCCAAACCCCCTTCAGAGATAGGTTTGCACAACTTCTTCCAAGCCACTGGAAAATATTTGTCAATAACACCAAGAAACAATATAACATGTGAAACCCAAGTAAATAAAGCAGTAAAGTTTCAATGATCATAGGTACTTTGAACATTAGGGGGCGGTAGTATTTTAAAAAGAAGAAGGATTAGTGCTCTTATTGAAGGTGGTAGAGCTGATATTTTTGTGATACAAGAAAACAAAAATTTCTAATATGTAGGATTTTGTCGCAAAAAGTTTCTGTAACAAACCAGAAATTGGGTTTTCATTCTCTAATTCGATTGGCACTGCAAGAGGAACTTTTATTTTTTGGAAGGAAGGGGAGGTCGAGGTTATCAATAGCTTTCAAGGTGAGGGATCCTTAGGTGTAAAGGTGAGATGGAAGAATAATCTGTATTATGTAGGGAATATTTATGTCCCTTGTGGCACTCTCAAAAATAAATTATTGTGGGCAACTCTGCTAGACTTTAAAGATAGACATAATGATGGTGAAAGGTTCCTTTATGGTGATTTTAATTAGGTCAAGTCTCAAAGCGAAAGGAAAGGTAGATCGGTTTACTTCAATTCTGGAGATTCTAATTTTTTTTTCTAATTTCATTGAAAACTCGGGCCTTATAGATCTTCCGTGCAAAGGCAAAAAGTTTAGTTGGTACAGTGGAGATGGCCATTTTATGAGTAGAGTTGATCGTTTTTTGATTTCGGATGTGATTGTTAATAGATGGGGGTGGTGGGTCAATTTATTTGTTCGAGGGACATCTCCGATCATTGTCCTATTTTGTTTGTTTGTGATGGAAAAGATTGGGGACCAAAACCTTTTAAATTTAACAATGAATGGTTTTCTCACAAGTCTTTTTTTCCTTTTCTTGAGGAGGAATGGGGAAAATTGTTAGTGGAGGGGAGGAGTGATTTTATGCTTAGAGAAAAACTCTGTATGCTCAAAGGGAGGCTTAAATGGTGGAATAAGGAGGTTTTCAGAAAGATTGATTTGGAAGTGGAAGATGAAGTGGGGGAGATAAATAAAGCGGATAACTCTTTAGAAGACATTTCGAAGGATAGGAGAGAAGTGGTGGTGGGTGGTAGGAAAAGGGCCACTCGCCTTTTTTGGCTTAATCTTAGAATAAAAGAGAATATGCTTCTTCAAAGATCAAAACTCAAATGGCTCAATGGGGGTGATGCTAATAGTTCTTTTTTCACAAAGTTATGAAAGAGAGACGGAGACATAATCATATTGGCCCTATCAATTCTTCGGGAGGAGTGTTAGAATCGGTTGGAGAAGTGAAGGAGGAGGTTCGTGCTCATTTTTCAAGCAAGTTTAAGGAAACCGTCACTTCGAGACCTTTGTTGGAAGGAATCTTTTTCAACTATTTAAATGAGGAAGATTTCACTTTTCTTGAAGCTCCTTTTTTGGAAGAAGAGATTAGAACGACAATTTGGGGATGCGGGGATTCTAAAAGCCCGGGTCCGGATGGATATTCTTTTATTTTTATCAAAAAGTGTTGGCAATTCATCAAATTGGACTTCGTCAATTTTTCAATGATTTTCACTCCGGCATAGTCTTATCCAAACCGGTAACTTCTTCTTTTCTCTCTTTGATTCCTAAGTCTAATAATCTGTTGGGATTAGACGACTATAGACCTATTTGTTTGGTGGATGCATGTATAAAGCCCTTTCAAAGCTTTAGGCGGAAAGATTGAAAAAAGCCTATGATAAGGTGAGTTGGAATTTTTTGAAGTACATGTTCAAAAGGATGGGTTTTGAGAATCGTTGGAATGGATGGATGGATTTATTGATATTTCAAAGCAAAATGTCGGTCTTTGTAAATGGAAGCCCTACGAAAGAATTCATTGTTAAAAAGGGGTTGAGACAAGGAGATCCTCTTTCTCCTTTTCTCTTTGTGTTGGTAATGGAAGGTCTCTCGGGTTTGGTTAGGAAGTCTATGGAGTTAGATGAATATTGTGGCTTTTTGATCAATAGGATTTGCATGCTTGATATTCTTCAATTTTCCGATGATACTCTCTTGATAAGGGAAAGCAATTGGAAACATGTTTGGGCCATAAAAGCGTTATTCAGGGCATTTAAAATGGTATCGGGTTTAGGTATTAATTACCATAAAAGTAAACTTATTGGTATTAATACTAAACCATATTTTTAGAGGCGACGACTTCCTTTTTATCTTGTCAAACGGAGGAGAGTAAATTCAATTTTCTTGGGATACCGATTGGTTCTAATCCGAGGAAGATTGAATCTCGGAGGCCTTTAATCAACAAGATGAAGAAGAGATTATCGGGATGGAATAATAGGTTCCTAAATGTAGGTGGAAGAATCACTCTTCTAAATTCGGTATTATGTTTTTTATCCATTTTTACTCTCTCTTTTTATAAGATGTTGGCTAAGGTCATGAAAGAAATAACAAAGATCCAAGGTAAATTCTTATGGGGAGGGGTGGAAGATAAGAGGAAAATTCATTGGGTAAAATGGAATGGTGTTTTTCTATCGGTTGATAAAGGAGGTTTAGGTATCAGGAGAATAGAAGAAGTTAATGTGTCTCTTCTCAATAAATAGAGTTGGTGCAGTTTGAATGGATCGGATGATTTGTGGTATAGATTACTTGTAGCAAGATACAAAGATGTTTGTTTACAGGTGGTTCTTGCCAATGTTTCTAGTAGAGATGTCACTTCCTTTTCTACATGGTGGAGGGATCTTATTGTGAAGGAAAAACGAGGCTTTAAAGAGTTGTTCTTGAACAATTGTAATTTCGTTGTAAGGAATGGTTATAATACTCCTTTTTTGCTTTCTAAATGGTTGTTACAGGAGAATTTCAAAGAAGTGTTTCTGGAAATTTTTGATGCTTCTCTTCTTCATCCGGTCTCCGTAGCGGGAATGGGGAGGAATTCTGAAGCTGGTTGGAATTGGAGTGAGCTCAGTTTGTCGCCGACTGTGGCTGCCCTTCCGGCTGTCATGGCCAAACTGCCAAGTCTCATGGCAGCTCTTCACGCGTTTGGTGGTGAGGCGGATGGGAGAGATTATGTGAGTTGTTCTTTGGAAGGAGATGGTCATTTTTCGGTTCGGTCTTGTTACACTCTTTTAGCCGCAACTCATGTTCCTTATGGGCCTAGCAACAAGTTTGATGAAGCTTTGTCCATGGTTTGGAAAATTGATGTGCGTCACAAGTTGAAAGCTTTTGGTTGGAGAATTTTAATTAAAAAGTTGCCGACGAAAGATCTTCTTAAAGTAAGAGGTTTGAATGTTTCTAACCATTTGTTTTGTGTGAATATGTCGAAGAACTTTAATTTATTCCTTTCTTCATTGTCACATTGCGAATTTGATTTGGGGGATATTAGGGAGTGAATTGGTTTTGATTTAATTTTGGAAGGATCTTTGAAGGAAAGTTTTGTTTCTTGGTTTAATTTTTGTGTGACCAAGAAGTTGCCTAAGCGGAAAGCGGGTTGTATATGGATGGCTACCGTTTGGAATACATGGTTGGCTAGAAATGAAGTCATCTTCCGTAATCAAAGTTGGAATGTTTTGGATATCGTTTGGAACATTAAACCTACGGTTTGGAGATGGTCTTTCATAGGCAAAATTACTCACCCCAATATTACGTATTACGATTTTTGCCAAGATCCTTTGTATTATCCATCATAATTTCATTTGTTTTGTAATTTTACTTTTTGTGCCGAGCTCATATCTTGTGCTTTTGGTGTAATCGGATGTTTGAGAACTCATTGTTCTCCTTTTTGAATATATATCTTGATTACTAAGAAAAACGTGAACTAAAAATAGATTTCAACATTTCAAATATTTCAACATTAATGTATATAAACTAACAAGTTACTTCTGCGTGGGTACAAGTAAATTTATTTAATATGATATAAAATATATTTAAATATATGTGATAAATTTGAAATGAATTATTAAAAATAAAAATAATTATTATATAAATTTAATTATATTAAATGATTAAACAAAAATAATAAATTGAACCCGTAAGATGGAGGAAGAAAAAAATATTAACATTTATCTCTCGAATACAAATAATTATTGATTAAAATAAAATAAATATTGTCATGACTGTCAAATAGAAAGTTAATTGTCTACATCAATAATAAATATTATCCAATTTTAAAAACTATGAATTATTTTTTAATAACTATAAAACTTGTATTTGAAAAATTCAACATTTTCTATGTTGTTTCGTTAAATTAGAGATTTCTGTAGAAATACATTGCATTGACATGGATCCTGATTTAGTTCATTGGTGTCCCCATGATGCATGACTTGACACAATTGACCAAAAAGTTAGAAAATAGCTTGCACACATGAATTGCGGAGGGGCTTTGAGATTTTTTTAAAAGTCATTTCTCAATTGAAAATGTGATTTTTTTAATTAGCACTCAAGAGACAGATATGATTCTGCTTCCGCTTAAAAAGTTCTATGGTCATATTCAAATCATATTTATACTCTTTTAGTCTAACACCAACTTGTTCAGTTCCCATCGTGCTATGTTAATATTATATTCGTGTGTTTTAGCAACATAAACTATAACTTTTAGAGTGTATTTAATGTATTTTTAGTTATAATTTATTAATATATTTTTTTAAAAATAAAATAAATGTATTTTAGAAAATAATTATAAGAGATGTTAATTTACACCCACATAATATATAGAATGAGTATTTTAATAGCATTCACTTAAGAGTACATTTAATTATTTTTAAGTTAATGTTTGCTAAAAAACAACTTCATTTATAATTATTTAATAAATTAGTTTGAAATTAATTCAATTTTTTAATTGAAATATAATATAAAATAAAATTATAATTATGTTTTATAAGAAATACTAAATAATATTAAAAATAGATTAGATGAACAAATGTGTTTTTGTTGTGTTGTTGTAGTTATATTGAAAAATATAAAATAGCAATAAAAGTTTAGTTCTAAAAATATAAATGAGTTTAAGTATAAGTATAGTAATAATATTTACAATGTTAATATTTAATGAAATGAACGATTTTTTTTAATTTACAATATTTTAACATATATTTTCTATATTTTGTAGTTGAATTATAGAAGAATATCATGCTATTTTATTTTTTTTAGTGATATATCATGGTTGTGTTTGTTTCATTGCAATTGATATTCATCTATGAATGTTAATTACAAACAATTTTTTTTTATAAAAATTATCAGTAGTCAAAAGGAAAAACAATGTCGGTCAATAATAGAGATTTATCTAAGCTTCAACTTACTCAGTTACATGTGTCTTGTTAGTTAATAGAAACGGTAATAGAATTATTTCACTAGCTATATAAAGTGAGTTACTATCATTTGTAGAGTTTGACAAAAATAGAATGAATGCAATAAAATTGTATAGTGTACTTTCCATTATGGTATCATACGCCTAAAGATCCATCCATCATCCGCGCGCAAATTCGAATTCATTCAAGAACACTTCAAAGAAGCTTCTTTTTCTTGTCCAAGATCAGGCTTCAGAGAAGCCCCATTTCTTTTCTTCAAGATAAGCTTTAGAGAAGCTCTCTCTTTCCTCTCATCAAGCAAGCTTCAGAGAAGCGTATCCGTCAAAGCTTCAGAGAAGCTCTGTAATTTTCGTCTTCGTCCTCGTCTCTCGTTGTAGTTGCAGTTTACTCCATGGATCCGCAAACCTCAACACTGAGTTCCCTTCCTGCATCAGAAACCCTAAATTCTCTGTCTACTCGATCCAATTCCTCGAACAACAATGCATTTGGTCCGAAGCTATCCATCAAACCCACCGACCATAACTTCCTTCTCTGGAATCAGTAGGTTGAAGGTGTCATCCTCTCCAATCGATTGCATAGATTTGTGGTTAGTCCTCAAATCCCTCAGAAATTTCTGTCTGATCTTGATCACCAAAGTGGTGTCACTGTTGATGAGTATGAAGCATGGATTGTACAAGATCAACCCTTGTTCATCTGGCTACTTTCCACCATCTTAGAATTTGTTCTTCCTAGGATATCCATGAGTATGTAGCATGGATTGTACAAGAACCCTAGGAAGTACACTTGGATATATTTTCTCAAACAAAAGTTTTATTCTCTCAATGCTTTTAAATTGTTTCGTGCTCATGTACAAACACAATTTTGTAGCACTATTAAGTCCGATCAATCTGATTATGGGGATTTCGACCCTTTACAAAATACCTAGCAGAGCTAGGTATCACCCATAGATTGACATGCCCACACATATCACACCAAAATGGTACAGTTGAACGCAAGCACAAACACATAGTTGAAATGGGACTGAACTTATTGTCTTATGCTTCCATACCTCTTACCTTTTGGGATCACAGTTTCACCATGGCTGTGTACCTCATTAATAGGTTGCCAATCAAAGGTCTAAGTGAGTTTTCCTCTCCCTTTCATGCTCTTTAGAAAACCATCCCTAAATACAAATATATGAGAGTCTTTGGCTGTGCATGCTTTCCACATCTTAGGTCTTACAACCAACACAAACTCCAGTTCAGGAGCTCTCAGTGTGTGTTTCTAGGTATCTCTCTTCAACATAAAGGGTATAAGTGCCTTAATTATGAAGGAAGGATATTCATATCCAAAGATTTCATTTTCAATTAAACTAGATTTACTTATAGTGTGTTGTTTCCCTCAAACCCTGCTGCTAGTACCCAATCGCCTAGTCTGGTTCAAAGTGGTGAATTGCAGGTCTATGGTTATGCCACATTGCCAAATTTTCAAGAGCATGGTCCTCGCAGTGATGACCACCTTTCTGAAGAACAAGTACAGATCTCTGTATTGCCTATCAGTCATGAGGCTTTCCCTGATGGGTCCTCCATTAAATTCTCTCATAATCCTGTTATACCTCTCAATCACTCTGCACTTGGCCTTGAGCTGTCAGTCTCTAGGAGTACCTCAGCAGTCTGACCTAAAAATAACCCTCCATCCAGCAGTCCATGTGGTGTCTCTGTTATACCCCAAAATTTTCCCTCCTATTTTTCAAGTCAATCCATATTTCCATACTCAAGAATTTCTCAAGGGTTGATTAGATGAATTCTCTCCTAAGATCTCAACCCACAACTAGGGTTTTGATTCTCTCAAGTCAAAGATGGTTTCCATTGCCCCAATTGATCATCATGCCTTTTCATATGTCTCAAGGTATCACCATGTCAAGTTTCAAGCCTCACAACTCAAGTTTGCTCAGTCATTTGCTTAGAGGGTTGAAAATTAGTTCTATTAGACAAAAATCAATTGCGGTCAACATATAGTCAAACTTCATCATTTTTTGGTCAACATAAAGATTTTGAAGTCACATTCATCATTTGATCAAGTTTTTATCATGATTCATCAAGAAAACTCAAGATTTGATCAAAAGTCAAAGTTTCTAAATTAGAGTTTTTTGATAAAAAGTAAACAGAATTTTGACCAGACATAACTTTCACATACTTTATTAGAAATTTTTCCACCAAAGCTCGTTTTGAAGAGAATTCAATTCTCTACAACTTTGTGTCTCACAAGCTTTGGCCAAAAGTGCTTCATTTGAAAGTTATAGATCAAGACATTATAGGTCCTTCTAAAAGTCAACAAAAAGTCATCTTTTTCCAAAGAAGTTTACATGAACATGGAAGCTTCAATGAAGATGAAACCCAAAGGAGTGTTTAGAAGACATATTGAGCTTTCTGAAAACTCCAAGAACACTTCAAAATGTTGAAAATTGAGCAAGATACAACTTGTGAAAGTTTGGCATCTTTGAAGAAGTGCATGAAGGGAAATACTAAGCAAATTCAATTTTTTTCCAAATGGGCCATGGTTTTTATAGTTTGGACTTATTTCTAAGATAGTCCATGACTTCGGAGCCCACTTGCACGCCTCTCTTTATTTTATTTTATTTATTTTGGAATTTATTCATTTAAATCCAATTTTAATTAAAATAAAATACCAAAAATCAAATTGATGAATGCAAGCTGTAAAATCAATTCCTTGAAGTCCAAGGTACTCCATAAAAGCTGGAAATTTTGAAATATAAGTGATTGGCAAGAGATTGAACATGATTGAATCTAGAAAGGAAACATTTGGTGCAAATTCTCAATCAAATATCTTTGCATTCAAGACTTGATTTTTGATCAGAATTATTGATCTAAATCCATCTACTATATATGCACATCAAACCCCAATGCTGAAGAGACGAATTCTTGCCTCCAAGAACCCTAACCTAACTCAAAAAATCCATGACTTGCAAGCCACTTGAAGACCAAGTTTTGCATCGATTCAAGCCATTCCAAGCATCAAAAAACATTCCTTGGAGTTTTCTGAATCGATCCAGAACATCACAGATCACCAGCACCTCTTGAAACTCGATTTCAAGATCACGGTTAGCACACTTTTCTTTCAATTTCGATTTCATACATATATGCATATTTAACATGATTCGATTGCATGTTTGTGTTTAGAATGATGCTTGCAAGCTATCTGGATGGTTCGATTTGAGTTTAAATGCATGGATCAAGTTACACCATTGTTAGGGTTTCGAAGCTTCAAATTAGGGAAGCCTAGTTAGAGGTAAAATTGGACCAAATTGAGGTCACCATCACACTCAGGAGGAAGTTTCTAGTCGAACCATGGTCTCACCTTTGATTTATATTGCGTATTCTTGGTTTTTGAAATTCGCAGGTGTTATAGTGACGGAAGAAACTCTCACTTTAGGATGTAGCGACGAAAGTTATCCGTAGGTAAAAGGTTGAATTCAAAATTGGGGACGAAGCCCCTGCGCGCATTTGGTTTTATTATATATTGTTATTGTTTCCTTCTATGACAATCAAAACCTGCAGCTCAGTTGGCAAGGGAGGCGCATCCATGACCATAAGGACCTGGGTTCGAGTTGCAAGTCTGCATATATATTTTTTAACACTTTTTTTACTAACCGTTTTTTCTTCTTATTTTCCCTTTTCTTTTCAATTTTCTTCTATTTATTTAATTTCTTTCAAATAATTTTCTAAAATACAACAAAAATCACAAAAATAATTTTCTTTTTAGAATTATGTTTTAAAATTACTTATTTAATGTTTGACACCAAAAAATTATTTTTTTTCTCTTTATTTAAATTAATTGTTTAATTAATCTTAAAATTAACATTTAATTTATTTCCTCTAGTAAAATAAATCTAGAAAATTCACAAAAATATTTTTTATTGCTAGTAATTAGGTTTACTAATTTTAAATATTTTTACTAACCTAAAACATTTTTCTTTTATTTATTTTTTGCTTTTTCGCATTTAAATTTTAGAAATCGATGTATAGGTTGCAAAGACATTTTTGTAATAGCGTATATTTAATTTCTCGCAATTTACTTTCCGCACCTCTATCATGTAACTGCCTTAAAGCCCTCTAATATCTTAGGACTTTACTTTTCCGCACTTTTACTTTCCACACGTTTATTTTATGTACATATATTAACTATTTAGATGTATGGCTAATAGGATTGTATGATAAGATCTTAAAATCAACCGTTAGATAACCTTAAACAATCAAGATAAAATATCTGAATCAACACAATTTATCACACTTGCACCCTCTTAGGGTATCCTCGCTTGTTGCCTTTTGGATAAATAATGGTCATGTCCCTCGAAGGTAGGGGTTCTACTATTAGCAAAGACCCTCGATTCAAAATCATCACAAAGATCATAGTCCCTCGATGACCCTCGATGTTTCCTACGAATATTTGATCTCGTCCCTCGGTTGTTGCCTACAAATAAGTGATGATCGTCCCTACGAATTTCTAAGGTACCCTTACAAATGTTTCCTTCAATGACCATATGATGACCCTACGATTGTCCCTTCACATCCAACGGATAGGGTTACCTACCAATTAATGGTATGGATAACGTTATCCTAAAGGAGAAGGAAAATAACAAGAAATGACCATTCTGAGTAGGTAATAAGACTCAATTGCTTTCTCAATCAAAACAAATACTTTTCACACCTCACACATTTTTCAAACTATTTTTCAAAACAAAACCTTTGTATACATTCCAACGAGAATCATTACAAAGTTAAACATTTTTTAAACAAATATTTTCGAACACTTCGTATACATTCTTGAGGACTGATACAAGAATCATTGAGAAGTCAAAGCAAAATACTTCTTTTCAAATCACACGCACACACAAAGCGGGTTTTCAAAAGATGAGCTAAGAAATTAAGAGCCCATGGATAACTACGAATGGAAAGGATGTTAATACCTTCCCTTTTTATAATTACCTCACGTACTCAGAATCGATAAAAGGTCTTTCCTGTTGTTTTTACCTTTTCCTTTATTGGATAAAATAAAAGTCGGTGGAAACTCTTTCTAACCGCTACATTTGAGATAAAACGCAAAACAAACAAGTCAGTTCTCCCACCGTGTTACAGAACTGGCGACTCTGCTGGGAAGTGCACCCAAAGAGAGGTTACCTTAGGGCTATAGATCACTTTTTATTGCTTTCTATTTTCTTTGTCTGCTTTACTTTAAGGGTTGCTTATGTATTATATCTGTGGGGGATCCTACACCCGGATCCAGGTTTCTTTAGGTAAGTAGCCATAGATCATCGCGACTGTCTGGCGTAGACCGAAATGGTTAAAATGATGGCTACGGTTAGTGTGACACTTTGTATGTCCTGATGTTCCTCATGTTCAGTTGAGGAAATATTTGGAATCTGCGTGGTGTCATCAAGCACTAACTAAACTTTTAGAACCCTAATTGACCTATCTTAGCCATTAGAAGGTAGTGATATAGTCGGCTTCGGTGCAGACTGAGGTTGGTTGATACTTGATGCTACGCTCATTGAGATTCGACTTTCAGGATGTTTCGGACGACCATTTGGTAGTCGTACTGAAATAAAGCCTACGAGAAAGATCCATGATATGAGATTCCTAGAACCCGGTAACTATTGTAGGACAGGTTGAACCAACTTAAACTCCGGTAGGGTAGACACCTATACCTCATGCAAGCCTTAAACCTAGGGTTGTTGTGTGAATTGCTTGTGTGTGCTATTTAAACATGACATCATGACATCATATCATCATATCATCATAACATTTCTAACCATTTCAAGGACCTAGGGATTTATCTTTGTTCTTTTTTGTAGGTTTATGGCTTCCAGGAAGACTATCTGAATCAACTTCGTGGGTATACCTTCTCAACTCAAGCAGTTGGTCTCAAAAGTTCCCGATCACTCCCAATTCATCAAGAGGCATGGTTATCTACTCGACTTGGTTACCTCTGGTTTTGAAGAAGATATGATGAGCTTCATATTCTTGTTCTTTGATCTGAAACATCACTACTTTACTTTCCAGAATATCAATTGATACCTACAATGGAAGAGTTCTCTAAGCTACTTGGGATACCTATCCTTGATCAGATACCTTTCACTAGTTCAAAAAAAGTTTCGAAGTTTGAAGGCATCGCATCAGCTTTACATCTAAAGCGGTCAGACATTGAAGACAATTGGGAAACAAGAAGTGGAGTTAAGGGTTTGCTTTATAAGTTTTTGATAAAGAAGGCTCGAGAATTCTTAAAGGCTATGAGTTTCCACGCTTTCGAAGAAATTTTGGCTTTGCTAATCTATGGTTTGGTGCTATTTCCTAATCCAGATCAATTCATAGACGTGAATTCCATCAAGATATTTCTCACTCATAATCCTGTGCCTACCTTGCTCATAGATATTCTGCATTCTCTCCACTCGTACTATGAAAAGACAGGGACTCTCATGTGTTGCATACCATTATTATCCAAGTGGTTTATTTCGCACCTTCCTCGATCAGTGATGAAGAATGAACAAGGTCTGAAGTGATCTCAAAGGTTGATGTCACTCTCTCATACAAATACCCGTTGGTGTCTCTATTCTCAAAAGGACTTCACTTTCATTGAGCGTTATGGGGAATTCCCTAATGTACCACTCCTTGGCGTAAGGGGAGGTATCACTTACAATCCTTATCTAGCACTACGTCAGTTTGGTTATGCTCGAAAAGATGGTCCTCATGATATGTTCATCCAAGGCATTATGTTTGACTTTGAAAACGATATCCAAGGTTACCGTCGAAGATTTGTGCACACTTGGGGCATGGTGAAGAAGACTGATACTAACTACTAAGACTTTGGGGCATAAAAATTTCATTCCTTGGGAACCTTACCTCAAATGGGTACGAGCTCGTGATCAAAACCTAATGATGCCATATGCTGCTATTCTACCAATAATTATGGAACCGGTTGCCGAAGGCGATGAGTATTATACCATTCTCCATCCAGATATGCCTACCGATTTCGAAGAATTGAAGAGATCCTAGATTCAAATTAAAGAAGAAAGGGATATGTTTGAAGCTCAATGTTATGTAAGCGAGAAAAAGTATTGGAGCTGACAAAGCTACTTCACGAGGAACAGAATATTAACACCTACGTCAACACAAAGAGGAAGCGCTCATGGGAGGCCTAAGCACTAGGAATTTCATTTTTGTACTTGAATCTTCTTTTGTATTACTAATTAGACTAATAAAAAGTTTGTTCATGCTTGTTTACCAAATTTAAATTCCTAAGGTCCTTGAAAACATTGCATTGCATACCATATCATAGCATATCATTTCATAACAGGTACTCTGAAGACCGGTTTTCTTATTCTCTCGCTGTTTATTTCAGCTGAAATGGCTCTCGAATAAACTGTCTAAGATCTCTAGGCTCAGAACGCTCAATTCCAGGAGATGTGCACCAACTTGGCCCGAGGACAGAAAGATCTGAAAGAGCTCATCTCAAGAAGAAAAAGAAGAAGATCGTTGGCATTCTCAACATGGGGAAAAGGTACAGAGGTCTGGTCAAAGTAGTCAGACAACTTGAATTCTCAAACAAAATCGGCGAAACTGAAGGAAGTATCAAGGACAATGAAGGACTACATCACGGGTCTCAAGAAGAAGAGGAAGAGGACTATATGAGAGAGAAGTATCATCCTGGTGATGATAAGTATAAGCAAGTTCAAGAGCGTCTGAATGATGTGTAAAACCTAAAAATGTCAGGACTGAATTTTGATGACTTAAGTTTGGTTCCTGGAGTGGTCATTCCCCTCAAGTTCAAAGTTCCTACTTTTGCTAAGTACGATAGTATTTCTTGCCTGAAACTTCATCTAAAGTCCTATGTTCAGAATATTCATCCCCACACTGCTGACATGAAACTGTGGATGAATTTATTCCAAGAGAGTCTGTCTAGAGCACAGTTAGAATGATATTATCATCTAGAGAATACTCACATCCATACCTGGAATGATTTGGCAGATGCTTTCTACAAACAGTGCTAGTACAATGCTAAATTGGCTATAACCCGTACGCAACTACATAGTATGTCTATGGGTTGTGACGAGAAATTCAAAGAGTATGCCCAGAAATGGAGAGACCTAGCAGGCAGAGTCCAGCCACCCTTGTCTAATAAGGAGTTGGTTGACATGTTCATGGAACCACTGACAAGTCCATTCTTCAATCATCTAATTGGAAATTCCTCAGCCGGATTCACCGAACTGATATTGACAGGTGAACGTATTGAAGTTGGAATCAATAGTGGAAAGATTCAAGTCGAAACATCTTCAAATGCTGCAAATAGATCTTTTGGTTGGAAGAAGGAAGACAATGTTGTGTACTGTTAGAAGAGCCGTGACAAAGCTGATCGCAATCAATCTGTGGGGGCAGTCCTGATCTCCAATCCCACATCGCTGCAACCTTAATAAGATAACGCGCGTAGATAGAACGCGTCAAGAAGACAGTTTATGAAGATCAACATGCTTTTGTCTCAAGCATTACAAGACATGTTGAAAGTATGGTTGATTACTTTGAGAGATCCTCCTCAGCACGTCAATACAGCCTCTCTGAAGTATAATCCTAATGCAAGGTGTGCATACCACTCCAATAGCCAAGGGCACGACACCAACAACTGTTAGGCCTTAAAGAACAACATCCAAGACATGATTGAAGCTCAGGAAATTGAAGAGAGGTGTTCAGCGCCAGATAGACAACCGAGAAGTGTTATTCTTGAAAACTCCGTCCATAGAGAGTATGTGCGAAGATGTTTCCAAAATCTTGAAGATCGAAGACGTAAGCGAAGCCGTATCAGAAGTTTGGGATACCTTGGGACAACCAAGTGGGAAGTTTGATTTCACGGTGAAATATACCGCCCCTGAAAGCTACAATAATGCAATTGAATACATCAAAGCAATTGTATGGGGAGATGAGGACTATCCTGAAGAATACGCTGATGTGAACACAATAAGGATCACTTATATCGATCATGCACCTAGAGTGGAAGCTCTGATTATTAACTCGTCCAGACCAATTCGATATTCCTCAAACAAAGCTATACCTTGGAACTATGGAGCCGAAGTTTACTATTATGGATTCAAGCAAGAGCCATTAACCATTAAAGACAGTGCAGTTGAAGTTGTTGGTCCTGATGTCCACAATAACACCGGATTGAGTAAAGTAACCAGAATCGGAAGAGTGTTTTCTCTAGATATCTCTCCTACAAAGGATACTACTACACCAGTTCGCATTACTGTTATTGAACTAACTTCTGAGGCTCGAGGGAAAGAGAAAGTGACTCAACCTGCTCAGACGGAAATACTAAAGGAAGTTGTTGAAGACACCTCCAAGCAAGAGATGGAAGAAATTATGAAGATCATTAAGAAGAGTGACTACAATGTAGTGGAGCAGTTGGGACAAACCCCATCCAAGATTTCCATGCTAGCTCTATTTTTGTGCTCTGAGGCTCATGCTAAAGCCTTGGTGAAGTTTTTGAAGAATGCTCACATACCTCAAGACACTTCTGCTGACCAATTCGAAAGTTACATTTCTAGCCTAACCGCAGACAATGGTTTGGGCTTTTCTGATGCTGATTTAACTTCTTCCTAAAGGAAACACAATAAAGCCATGCACATTTCTATAGGGTGTAAGGGCACTATATTGCCTCTCGTATTGGTAGATATTAGCTCTGCTCTGAATGTCCTACCGAAGAGCGCTCTCCACAGACTCGATCCCAAAGAAATAGTCATGAAGCCCAGTGACATAATTGTAAGAGCTTTTGATGGTTCGAAGAGAACAATATTTGGAGAGCTCAACCTGCCGATCCAAGCGGGTCCTAGACTTTTGCTTCTACTTTCTTTGTGATGGAAAATCGTCCAGCTTGTTCTTGCCTACTTGGACGCCCTTGGATACATGGGATACACATTGTTACCTCTACTTTGCATCAAAAGCTGAAGTATCCAGTGAATGGTAAGATTGTTACGGTATGGTGAGAAGAAGAATATATGGTAAGCCATCTTCAGTCATTCCGATACATCAAAATAGAAGGTGAATTTATCGAGACTCCCTGTTAAGCTTTCGAAGTAGTTCTACGAGTCATTCCTATCGACTCTCCTGTCACTCCTAAGGTTACTAGAGTTCCACCGAAGATGGCCTCGTTGGAAGACGCCAGAGATGTAGTTGACGAAGGAGGTTGTACTGTTTGGGGCCAACTACCCGATTTTCCGTTCAAATCTAACAAGACTGGTTTAGGCTTCACTTCCAAAGGTCAGAAAATGATACGCCACGAACATGCCAGTGGACCTTTTTTTCGCATCAACAAAAATGGAGTCCATGCTATAGAAGACGATGATGATGATTTCAACATCAACAATTGGATCTTCCCAACTCTTGGTGATGGACTCAACAATTGGACGGCTAAGGATGATATGCCAATCTCCTTTAGACAGGAGTAATTGTGCTTTTATGCTTTATAGTTTCAAACAATAAAACTTTAAGCCTAGTGCCTTGCCCATGGCACCACGACTCATTTGTGAGGGTTATTATTTGTCATTCGCATATTTTCATTCAATAAACCATTGAACTTTTGCATTCAAATATTCTTCTCTCTATCTTTCTTTTTACTTTATCACCTTTTCAAAAGCTTTGTGTTCTTACACACACCCACATATTAAACTGCAGATCCATATTCACTCCGGATCTCATCGATAATGACTCTGCTATTGCTAAATATGACTTTGATAATCCGATGTACCAAGCCAAAGACGAAGGTGAGGAATATTTTGAAGTTCCATGAGAACTTGCCAGACCACTACAACAAGAGGAAAGGGCTATACAACCACATGAAGAACTAGTCGAGGTTGTGAATCTAGGTACTGACGACGACAGAAAAGAAATCAAGATAGGAGTGGGTCTTGAGAATAGTGTCAAGAAAAGATTGATCCAGATGCTGCGAGATTATATTGACATTTTTTCTTGGTCCTACGAAGACATGCCAAGTTTAGATATCGACATTGTGGGACACCGACTACAAACGAAAGAAGGTTTTCTCCCTGTGAAGCAGAAGGTTCGTCATATAAGTCCTGAGATGTGTGTGAAAATTAAAACCGAATTTATGAAGTAGTTCAATATCGATTTCTTAGTCGTTACTTCTTATCCACAGTGGGTTGTGAACGTGGTTCTTTTACCTAAGGAGGATGTCAATGTGCGTACGTGTGTGGACTATTGAGATGTGAATAAGGCAAGCCCGGAAGATGATTTCCCGCTTCCACATATTGATGTCCTGGTTGACAACACCGCTCAGCATAAGGTTTTCTATTTCATGGATGGTTTCTCTGGTTACAATCAAATCAAGATGGCTCCTGAAGATATGGAAAAAAATACTTTCGTTACACAATAGGGCATTTTCTGTTACAAGGTCATGTCGTTTGGGTTGAAGAACGCTGGCGCAATATATCAGCGTGCTATGGTGGCTCTATTCCATCATATGATCCATCACAAGATAGAGATCTACGTCGATGACATGATAGCTCGATCATAAACTAAATAAGAACATCTTGATCATTTGCGTAAGCTTTTTGATAGACTAAAGAAATACAAGTTGAGGCTAAATCCGAGCAAATGCACCTTTAGAGTCAGATCCGGAAAACTCTTGGGATTCATTGTCAATGGTAAAGGTATCAAAGTTGACCCCACTAAGGTTAAAGCTATTCAAGAAATGCCAACTCCCCGTACCGAGAAGGAGGTCAGAGGTTTCTTGGGACGATTGAATTACATCGCCAGATTCATTGCACATCTAACTGCTACTTGTGAGCCAATCTTTAAACTGCTGAAGAAAGATTAAGTAGTAAAATGGAACGTCGATTTCCAGACAGGTTTTGACAAAATCAAGGAGTACCTACAAAAACCTCCTATCCTGATGCCACCAGTTGAAAGAAGACCTTTAATCATGTACTTAATAGTATTAGATAATTCAATGGGGTCTGTGTTGGGGCAACATGATGAGTCTGGTAGAAAAGAGTATGCAATATACTACCTTAGCAAAAAGTTTACCGACTGTGAAAAAAGATACTCACAGCTTGAGAAAACTTGTACCGCTTTGGCTTGGGCTACTCGCCGACTAAGACAGTATATGTTGACTCACACTACCTTGTTGATCTCTAAGATGGATCCGATAAATACATATTCGAGAAACCTGCTCTCTCTGAAAGAATAGCAAGATGGTGAATGATCTTGGGCGAGTACGACATCCAGTATACTACCCAGAAAGTGATCAAAGGAAGTGTAGTAGCTGATCATTTGGTTCATCAAGCTGTAAATGACTACCAGACTATGCATTTCGAGTTCCCAGACGAGGATATTATGTTAATCACCGATTATGAAGATCCTAGACCGGATGAAGGACTTGAGCCAGGATCCCGATGGACCATGGTCTTTGATGGAGCTTCTAACGCACTTGGCAATGGTATTGGCATTGTGATTGTATCTCCTAAGGGAAGCCATACACCTTTCACTACCATATTATGTTTCGACTACACCAACAATATGGATGAATACGAAGCGTGCATTATGGTTATTAAAACTGCTATTGACTTGATGATCAAATTCTTGCAAGTATATGGGGACTCAACTTTTGTGATTAGTCAGATTAAAGGCGAGTGGGACACGAAACATCCAAATCTCATTCCATATTGAGAGCATGTATTGAATCTAATCCCCTACTTCGAAGAAATCACTTTCGAGCACATTCCATAAGAAAAGAATCAGTTGGCAAACGCATTAGCTACCATGTCATCTATGTTCAAAGTCAGATGGGACAATGAAGCTCCTCGGATTACTATTGAAAGACTAAACAAACCAGCACACTATTGTGAACTTAATACCGAAGGAGTAGAGGAGAAACCTTGGTTCTACGAAGTGAAGAGGTATCTCGAGACTCAAGAATACCCTGAAGGGGAATCCGTCAATGATAAGAAGTTTCTAAGGAGGTTCGCCGCCAAGTTCTTTCTCAGTAACGACATCTTATACAAACGCATCCATGACTTAGCCTTACTCCGATGTGTAGACCAGAAGACGACTAAAAGAATCATGGAAGAGTTACATGAAGGCGCATTTGGTACTCATTCTAGTGGTCATACGATGGCTAAGAATATTCTGAGAGAAGGTTACTATTGGTCCACTATGGAAACTGATTGTTATCGCTATTCCCAATCTTGTCACAAATTCCATATATACGCTGATAAAGTGCATGTACCTCCAGTTCCATTGAATGTCCTGACCACCCCGTGGCCTTTCGCGATGTGGGGTATTGACATGATTGGAGAAATCAAACCTACCGCTTCTAATGGACACTATTTCATCCTCGTCACTATTGATTATTTTACCAAGTGGGTAAAAGCAGCCTCATTCACATCTGTTACCAAGAATGTAGTGGCTTGATTCATCAAACATAATCTCATCTGCTGATATGGAATCCCCGAAATAATTATCATAGACAATGCTACCAATCTCAACAATAAAATGATCACCGAATTCTGCATGTTGTTCAAGATAAAGCATCACAACTCTTCCCCATATAGGCCAAAGATGAATGGCGCAGTGGAAGCCACCAACAAGAATCTTAAGAAGATTATACAAAAGATGATAGTGATGTATAAGGATGGGCATGATATGTGTCCATTTTTTCTCCATGGCTATCACACTTTAGTACGAACATCTACAAGGGAAACCCCATTCTCTCTCGTGTACGGTATGGAAGTAGTTTTACCTATCGAGGTTCAGATACCCTCACTCAAAATATTGAAGGATACAGATTTAGACGAAGACGAGTGGGTCCAGACTGGACTTGACCAGATAAACTTGATTGACGAAAAGAGACTTGCAGCCATCTGCCATGGACAGATATATAAAAAATGCATCATCCTACCAAAAGGTGATCCCAGGGGAAAATGGACTCCCACATATGAGGGACCATTTGTGGTCAAGACAATATTTTCTAGCGGAGCCATTCTACTGAGCACTATGGATGGAGAAGACTTCCCATACCCTGTGAATGCAAACATAGTCAAAAAATACTACGCATAAACGAGACTCACTAGGTCGACTGGACTAGGAAAAAATAAGGTCGTCCTGGCGAATCAAAAGGGTTTGGGAAAAAGTTAGGGACATATATGTAAAAAATGTACACCCGACAAGTCAAAAACTTGTAAAGGTGGCTTCGGCAAAAAAGGGTATCCCGGTAGACTGAAAACCCAAAAGGGCGATCTAGGCAAAATTTAGGGATTAAAAGCGTATGACTATGTCTCGTCAAGATCATCTACTTACAGACTATACAACTATCAACTTCAAATGGCGCAGATAAGTGCAATCACCTTCTTCTGGAAGCAAGGAGAAGAGATAGTAAAAAATATATGAGCAATAGGAAAGTTAAAACTCGACGAGATTGTTTCCACATAGCTTTTATTACTTTCTAAATGTTTCCTACAATTTCCTCTTACTAGGATATTTGTCTCTTTGTACACAAACTTCCCGTCTATATGCTTACTTTTCAAAATTAATACAATTTCCCTTGTTCAGTTCCAAACTTTTACTTTTATCTATTTTGTTTGCATAAATTCCAATGTTTGATTTGAATAATATATGCATTTGACAATAAATATCTGTTTACAAATACACAAAAAGAGAACAGAAACAACAATTACTACATGCTTTAGGAATTGAGATGACAACCCAAGTCATCAACACGTCCCCGCAGAGTCAGTTTCACAGAAATATTCCCATAGAATAATCTCTACAATCCCCATAGAGCCATCTCTCCTTCAACAGAGACAGATTTCCCAACAAGATTACTACTCTATCATCTCCTTTTAAGTGTCCACACTTCTGCTCATCACGTTAGTCCCCGAGCAGTGATCATATCAACTCATCACGTTAGTCCATGAGCAGTGATTTTATCAACATTATCATGTTTTTCCCCGAGCAGTGATCATCTACAAACATCTTCACGTTAGTCCCCGGACAATGATCATCTTAAACTCATCACATTAGTCCCCGAGCGGTGATCATATCAAACCCGTCACGTTAGTCCCCGAGCAGTGATCGTCTCAACATCATCACATTAGTCTCCAACCAGTGATCATCTCAAACTCATCACATTATTCCCTGAGCAATGATCATATCAAACCTGTCACGTTAGTCCCCGAGCAGTGATCGTCTCAACATCATCACATTAGCCCCCGAGCAGTGATCATCTACAAACATCATCACATTAGTCCCCGAGCAGTGATCATCTACATTGTCACATCAGTCCCTACACCGTGAACATAAAATTTGTTAAATTGTTCCCCGAGCAGTAACCAATCATCAATCAACTTATACGCTAGTCGCCGAGCGGTAATATGTTATTCGAAACTACATCATTCCCTAACAAGGTTTGTGCACAATATGTTCACCCCCAGTTGAGTATCACAAGGATTATCATTCCCCAACAGCCTCAATATACATACCCGAAACTTGGTAAGATAGTGCATCAGAGGAATTTACATCTCATTTATCCTCAGTCAGGATCCTCAATAATGATCTCTCCATCCCCAAGCAGAAGTCGAAGATCTCCAGCAGAACTTTCCTATATATTTCAAGATGGATATGTTATAAAATACCACAACATTACCATTCATACATCATTAAAAAAAAATCATAACATGTGCATATACAATTCTCAAGCATCATCACATACTCGCATGCATCATGATGTGCGTAGAACTAGTTTTACTCTTTCAGGTGAAATTTATCCACAAATTTCCAAATAGAAGGTCATAAATTAATGACCAAAACAAGACGGGAAAACTATCTGAATGACTAGACGAGCTTACCAACAAACAGCAGGATACAGATTAATACCCGAAACAAGACGGGAAAACTATCTACATCCCGACAAGTACTCATCTCAGATAAAGCCAAGACGACGAATGTTGTATATCTGGTTAAAAATCAATGCATACTAGTAACCTCATTCAAAGACGAGCATGGAGTCTAACGTACGACTCACTCCCTAGCACCATCTTCTCCAAATGGCATCCAGAAGTCATTCCAAAGACATCGTCACCGACGATCTTATTCCATACACCAGCGAGTGCAAATTTTCAGGTTTTCTCGAGTTTTCAATCATCTTCTACCTTCAGGTCACGAAAGGCAAGCAAACCAATCCAACCCTTCAGGTACAAGAAGATTGAACAGGGAAAACTGTTATACCCCAAAATTTGCCCTCCTATTTTTCAAGTAAATCCACATTTCCATACTGAAGAATTTCTCAAGGGTTGACCAGATGAACCCTCTCCTAAACAATCAACCCACAACTAGGGTTTTGATTCTCCCAAGTCAAAGATGGTTTCCATTGCCTCAATGATCATCATGCCTCCTTATATGTCTCAAGTTATAACCATGTCAAGTTTCAAGCCTCACAACTCAAGTTTTTTCGGTCAATTGCTCAAAGGATTGAAAATCAGTTCTATTGGACAAAATGTCATCTGTGGTCAACATACAGTCAAACTTCATCATTTTTTGGTAAACATCAAGAATTTAAAGTCACATTCATCATTTGATAACGGTTTGATCATGATTCATCAAGAAAACTCAAGATTTGATCAAAAGTCAAAGTTTCTAAATTAGGGTTTTCTAATAAAAAGTCAACAGAAATTTGACCAGGCATAACTTTCACATACTTTATCAGAATTTTTTTCACAAAATCTCACTTTGAAGAGAATTCAATTTTCTACAACTTTGTGTCTCACAAGCTTTGGCCAAAAGTGCTTCATTTGAAAGTTATAGATCAAGACATTATAGGTCCTTCTAAAAGTCAATAAAAAGTCATCTTTTTCCAAAGACGTGTACATGAACATGGAAGCTTAAATTAAGATGAAAACAAAAGGAGTGTTTAGAGTACATCTTGATCTTTCTAAAAATTCCAAGAACACTTAAAAATGTTGAAAATTGAGTAAGATACAACTTGTGCAAGTTTGGCATCTTTGAAGAAGTGCATGAAGAGAAATACTAAGCAAATTCAAATTTTTTCCAAATAGGCCATGGTTTTTATAGTTTGGACTTAAAAAGACGAATTCTTGCCTCTAAGAACCCTTCTTGCCTCCAAGAACCCTAACCTAACTCAAAAAATCAATGACTTGCAAGCCACTTGCAGACCAAGTTTTGCATCGATTCAAGCCATTCCAAGCATCAAACAACATTCCTCTGAGTTTTTTGAATCGTTCTAGACCATCACAGATCACCAGCACCTCTTGAAACTCGATTTCAAGATCACAATTTACACATTTTTCTTTCAATTCCGATTTCATACATATACGCATATTTAACATGATTTGATTGCATATTTGTGTTTAGAATGATGTTTGCAAGCTATCTAGATGATTCGATTTGAGTTTAAATGCAGGGATCAAGTTATACCACTATTAGGGTTTCGTAGCTTCAAATTAGGGAAACCTAGTTAGAGGTAAAATTTGACCAAATCAAGGGCACAATCAATCTCAGGAAGGAAGTTTCTAGTCGAACCTTGGTCTCACCTTTCATTTATGTTGTGTATCATTGGTTTTTGAAATTTGTAGGTGTTATTGTGACGGAGGAAACTGTCACTATAGGGTGTAGCGACAAAAATTATCCGTAGGTAAAAGTTTGAATTCAAAATTGGGGACGAAGCCCCTGCACGCGTTTTTTGATTTTTATATATTATAAAATTTGGTTTTATTATATATTGTTATTGTTTCATTCTATGATAGTCAAAACCTGCAGCTCAGTTGGCAAGGGAGACGCATGCATGACCATAAGGACCTGGGTTCGAGCCCCAGGCCTGCATATATATTTTTTAACTATTTGTTTACTAACCCTTTTTTTTTTCTTCTTATTTTCCTTTTTCTTCTATTTATTTAATTTCTTTCAAATAATTTTTTAAAAGACAACAAAAATCACAAAAATAATTTTTTTTTTTAGAATTATGTTTTAAAATTACTTATTTAATTTTGGACACCAAAAAATTCTTTTTTTCTCTTTATTTAAATTAATTGTTTAATTAATCTTAAAATTAACCTTTAATTTATTTCCTCAAATAAAATAAATCCAGAAAATTCACAAAAATATTTTTTATTGCTACTAATTAGGTTTACTATTTTTAAATATTTTTACTAACCTCAAAACATTTTTTTAATTATTTATTTATTGCTTTTTCGCATTTTAATTTTAGAAATCGATGTATAGGTTGCAAGGACATTTTTGTAATAGCGTAAATTTAATTTCTTGCAATTTACTTTTCGCACCTCTATTATGTAATTGTATCAAAGTCGTGTAGTAGCTTAGAACTTTACTTTTCCGCACCTTTATTTTCTGTACATATATTAACTGCTTAGATGTATGGCTAATAGGATTGTATGATAAGATCTAAAAATCAATCGTTAGATCACCTTGAACAATCAAGATAAAATTTCTGAATCAACACATTCTATCACACTTGCACCCCCTTAGGTTATCCTCTCTTGTTGTCTTTCGGATAAATAATGGTCATGTCCCTCGAACATAGGGGTACTATTAGCAAAGATCCTCGATTCAAAATCATCACAAAGATCATAGCCCCTCGATGACCCTCAATGTTTCCTACGAATATATGATCTCGTCCCTCGGTTGTTGCCTACTAATAAGTGATGATCGTCCCTACGAATTGCTAGGGTACCCTTACAAATGTTGCCTTCAATGACTATACGATGACCCTACGATTGTCCCTTCACATCCAACGGATAGGGTTACCTACCAACTAATGGTATGGATAGTGATATCGTAAAGGAGAAGGAAAATAAGACTCAATTGCTTGCTTAATCAAAATAAATACTGTTCACACCTCACACCCTTTTCAAACTATTTTTCAAAACAAACACCTTGTATACATTCCAACGAGAATCATTACAAAGTTAAACATTTTCTAAACAAATATTTTCGAACACTTCGTATACATTCTTGAGGACTGATACAAGAATCATTGCAAAGTCAAAGAAAAATAATTTTTTTAAATCACACACACAAAGCGAGTTTTCAAAAGGTGAGCTAAGCAATTAAGATCCCTTAGATAACTACGGATGGAAATAGTGCTAATACCTTCCATTTTCATAATTACCTCTTGTACTCCGAAACGATAAAAGGTCTTTCCTGTTCTTTTCACCTTTCCTTTATTGGATAAAAGAAAAGTCAGTGGCGACTCTTGCTAACTGCTACATTTGCAATAAAACGCAAAACAAATAAGTCAGTTCTCCCACCGTGTTACAACCTCCTCTAATGGTGAGTTACAAAACCCATTAGATACTTCTGCACCTGACTATGATGATCATTCTATTACAAATGTGCCTTCCTTAGATCTATCTCAGTCTTCATCCATTCACATGGAGCCTCACTACTCTTCCTCCTCATCCTCAGTCAAATCCCCAAGGTTATTTGCAAAGGGTATCTTAACTGGTTTGACTTTAATGAAACCCCTGAATATAACTTTAGCAATCACACACAAATGGGAGCTTTAGAAAATTGACATCAATAATTCATTATTAAATTATGTGTTACAAGAGGAAGTGTTTATGGTGCAACCTGGTTTGTTTCTGAGCTCCTTGCAAGCTCTAGCTCAATTTTGCTCGAATTTTTTCCCTGCTCAACTCTCTCTTTCTCTATTCCTCTCATGGTGTGTCTATGTATGTGCTGGTCTATGTTGATGACATTCTTGTAATGGGTTCCTCATCAAAACTGGTTCATGATTTGATTCACAAGCTTCATGCCAAGTTTGCCTTAAAGAAGTTAGGCAAACCTGCATATTTCTTAAGCATAGAGGTGCTTCATCAGCCCACTGGTTTCTTGCTCTTAAACCAGGAGAAGTATGTTCGTGATCTTCTAACCAAAGCTCACATGCCTGCAGCCAACGATGTGTCCACTCCCATGCTCAGCTCATGTAAGTTGAATAAGAATGGAACTTATGTGTTCCATGATCCTGCACTATATAGATCCATTGTTGGAGCCCTCCAATATGTCACCCTCACACGCCCTAACATTGTGTTTTATGTCAACAAAGCGTGTCAATTCATGGATCTTCCTCTTCAGAGTCATTGGGTTGTTGTGAAATGCATACTACGATATCTAAGTGGAACAGCTTCCCTTGGCCTTCTCTTGACACCAACCCATATGAACCAGAAATTCACTCTTCATACGTATAGTGACTCTGATTGGGCTAGTGACCCGGATGATAGACGTTCTACCTCCGACTCCTATATTTTCTTTAGCCCAAACTTGGTGGCTTGGAGCTCAAAGAAATAATTGCTTGTGTCTCGCTCTAGTGTTGAGGCAGAATATCGTGGTTTGGCACACACCACCTCTTAATTAGTCTAGATTGAGTCCTTACTATCTGAGTTACACACCTCCTTTCTCCATATTTCTTTGTGATAACTTGAGTGTCGTTCTTCTTTCCCACAACCCTGTTTTGCATGCTCGCACAGAGCATATTGAGATCGACATACATTTTGTTCACGAAAGAGTGGTTTCCAAGCAGTGGTTTATCAAACATGTCCCTGCTCATGCACAATTTGCAGACACACTCACAAAGCCTTTGGGTGCGGCGACATTTCAAATCTTATGCAACAAACTTAAAGTTTTTTCCGTGAAACCACCTTAAGTTTGTGGGGAGTAATAGAGATATATCTAAGCTTTATCTTAGTTAGTTATATGCATCTTGTTAGTTAATAGAAACCATAACAAAATTACATCACTAGCTATACAAGGTGAGCTACAACCATTTGTACTGTTTGACAAAAACAGAATGAATGCAATAGAATTGCACAATGTACTTTGCATTAGACAAATACTTGTCATTTGTAATACTTGAGTCACTATTTTTAATATTAAAAAAACCTATTATATTGTTATACTTTACTTTGTTGTAGGTTTTATTTTATTAGAATGTGAATATTAAGTTGTTCTTTTTTCTTCTAGCAACATTATTATTACTCCCTTAATAATAATTTCCAAATTATAATATGTTGATTTTTATTTTTTTGGGTTTTCAATTAATATTTTGATATTTTGAGACAAAGAACATTGGCAACCAAACAAATGACCTCAAGCAATACAAATAATAGTAGGCGAGAACACAAGAAAATTATTTACATAGTTTGATCAAATGACCTATATTTGAGGAACATAGAAACTCTCAAATTCACTAAACTCAGAAATTCACTATATTTGACTTCAGAGTTCCCATGAACAAACCATGAAGGCTCCCAAGAACCAACCCTTATTTTTTCTACCAAGTGTTTTCCATTTTGCCCAACTCTTAATATATGAATCACTCAAATCCGATCAAGAAGTATTATCTGGCCCTTCACCCAAGTACCAAGAAATATTATCTGACTCTAAAAGGCTTCCCTTGATTTCTAAACTCTTATTTGTTCTACCTTATGCAACTCCCACCTAACAAATCCGTATTTACAATTAATAAAATATTAACGGGTCTAAAATATGATCCATCAACAAATAGATCCACAAACAAACTCAAAAACATTATCGAAATATGTCCCTTTTCTTTCTCATTTTTACTTTAGGTAAAACCAAAAGTGAATTTCTTAATCCACCCCATAGGGTGGGGCGCACCCCATGAAAACTCGAAAATTCCCTTGACAAAACCGAAAGTTTATTTCCGGTTCGCACCACTTTCTGAAATATTTGACTGAAAAACGGAAGTATATCTCTGCTTCCTTATCGAAAGTATACATCTGGTTTTGGGCATGACAGTTAGCAGAAAAACATAACTATAAGCAATTACTTTAGTATTACATTTATAATTCAAATTAAAGAGCTGCAATTTTTAAATCAAATAAAAGCCCAAAAATGTTATTCGAAATGAATTTCATAATAATAGTATTCATAATACAGATCCGGTACAATACGAAATAAAAAATATAAGTCAAAATACAATCAAAATAAACTACTGCATATGGAGGAGGTGGTCTGTCACCCTCGAGGTGTCCCTCTGTTGCCTCCTATAGACCAGGGCAACCTGAGCCTCCGCCATGATAGCCTCCAAAACGCCTCTGACATCGGATCTGTCAGGAAACAACCCTCTATCGATGCCATCCCTAGCAAGCTCCATGTTACGGAGGCACCTAGGCAACATGTCTTGGGCATGATCCCTCCTCGCCTGTTCCTCCTCTAGGATCTCCTGATGAGCTGGTCTGGGTGGGTCCCCTACAGCCTCTAGTATCATGTATGGATGGGAAATCCTGAAGAACCATAGCATGTAACCGAACGCGTAACTCCAATCGTTTGGAGCCACGGTACTCCTGACCTTCTCAGGTATGAGATGATTCTCCAAATCATCAAAAATCTCATTCATCTCCCTCCTCTTCACTATCAGAGGGGCAGATAAAGTAGGATGCTGATGAATCGTCTAAGTATACTCGAACTGGTGGATCACTCACTCTGGCATATAATCAGCATTCTTCTGAGTACCGTAGGCCAACCAACATGTAAATAGAGAAACCTCATCAAAATCAATTGTCTCACGGTGGTCGACGTAGGCACTAAAGTGGATGTCCTCATGCACTATCTAGTCCAAGTAAACTCGATACGGTAGTGTCACCTAATTGCCTCTGAGCGGATCGTATGCATATGCACGAGGTATCTGCTCACGATAACCCTCAACAAATGACCATCCAGAGATGCGAGGAAAATGATGTATGATCCATCCCTAAAATATCAAAATTAAAATAGTTAGTTTCAAAATCAAAATAATTAAAAAAGGAAGCTAAGAGAAATATTATATACCGTCATAAGAGATATGTTTCCGGTTATCTGCCTCGTCTTCCACTTAGTCTGCTCAGTCAACTTCGTATACAAGTAAACCAAGCAGACAGCCCCCTGTTCCACCCATTGACCTGCTCTAAATCAGCAAAAAACCTAAGGTACATGATGTCATTATAGGTGGCACTTGTGTCCATAAAGATCTTGGTGCCAACAAGATACAAGAGGTATGCTCTCATGGCATACCCCATGTGAAGGGTAACCTGCTCGAGATCACCATCAGCAGCAGTAGCACGCACAACCTCCTGATTAAAAACCTCCTTCAACCAGCTATATCTCACGTGGCAACCACATGTCTTATCAACCTTGTCTAACGTCTTCTCCACGGTAACTCCCGACCTCTCAACCAACAGATTAATCGCCTCCTCGTTCTCCAACATCTGGTGATCTAGAAACCGCCCTCTGATCAGCAGGTGAAGCGGACAAGCGACTTCGTCCAATGTAATCGTCATCTCTCCATGTGGTAGATGAAACAAAGACGTATCCTTGTGCCACCTCTCAACAAAAGCGTTGGTCATCCCCTAGTTGACCATACTATATCCACATAAGGTCAAGTCTCTCAACCCTATAATGCATAGTAGATCATCAAACCATAGCTCGAGAGGGGGAGTTAGCTTGCTGATCTTCCTCCCATGGCTGATGACCTTCAGTGTATCACGATCTTGCAAGAAGACATTCACTGTTAGAATTCATATTATTATTCATAACATAATTAATAACTGTAATATAAATATACATTTCATACCTCTCCATACCATAAATGTCTAGCCATATGGGTCTGATAAAGGGCGAGCACAAATAAGTTAGAAGGTCCCCCTCCAAAGACCTGAGGGACCTCTGATGCCGCTGGTGTCGCCTCTACCGTCGGTGGCTCTGTTCGCACTGGTGGTGCCTCTGATGCCACCGGTACCTCGGGTGGCACTAGTACCTCAGGTACTGGGGGTGTAGGATCAGGTCTCACCTCAGATGGAGCCGTTATGAAGCATATGAGCTACCCGTCTCAAAAACCTGATGTGGTGAAGATGTGCGTCTGCGGTTGGACGGAGGCGGGGAGGGATGGACTAGAGAATCCCGTCTTTTATGGGAGGAAGAAGCAGAAGGTGTAGAATCAGAATCAGAAAAATGTGCCTCGGACATAGCTTGTCCGGATGTCGAAACAGCCTGTGTGGCCTCACTCCTCTCTTTCCACACAGAAGTATGCTCTGAAACCCGACCGTGCCTCAAACGTGACGGTCTCTCAGACATGTCTCATGTAGAAGTAAGAACGCAACATTAAGATATGGATCACAAAGGAAAAATATGAAAAAAAGAAACAATGCAGAAAGAAATAGGAAATAAACTTCCGATTTTGTTACAGAGGAAAAAATGAAAGAAAAAACAATGCAGACAGAAATCGAAAATAAACTTCCGGTTTTGTTTATTCCATGTGTTTTACCCCAATTGTTTTCCCCTAAGATCCCTCATCATCTCATCATCAATGCATTAAGATCACAAACAAGGTTGGACTCTTATGGTTGTCCCATTCCTAAGTTTGCTCTTAAGGAATCACCAAGCACCCTAACTGTGTTTTTCCTGCATGATTGATATGCATTTATTTCATCTGCTAACCTTTGATTAAAATACCAAAAATATTTGTTTTTGTCTTTGTATATTTGTATTTTTGTAGGTATCAAGCCAAGACATCAGGCGAGTGTAAGTTTTTCCAATGTTTTTTCCCCAAATTTGATTTAAAACCAAAATTTCAAAAAAAAAAGGGTGCAATCGATTTGCATTTGGAGCAACCGATTGCTCCCTGGCTATTTTCAGCAAATTCTTAAAAGAAAAACACTTAGTGCAATTAATTTGCACTAGAGTGCAATCGATTGCACTGCACAGAATTTTGAAAAATTGGGAAATTTTCAAGTTTGTGGACTTGTGCTCTAATTTTTTTATTTATTTTCTTTTAATTTCGAAATTAATTACTAATTGATTCAATTTTGGCTCCAAAATCAATTTCCAAGCCTAATTCTAATTTCCAAACCAAACTCCAAAACACCACTCATTCCCAAACCAAAACCTTATAAATAGAGGTCTCCTCTCATTCAAATCTCAAGCTTTTAATAGCCAAATTTACCTTGTCAAAATTTCTCTCCATTGAAGCTTTTGATAGCAAAATTTACCTTGTCAAAATTTCTCTCCATTCAAGCTTTTGATAGTCAAATACACCTTGTCAAAATTTCTCCTCATTCTCTCATTTTCCCCAATTCTCCCAACTCACTCAAACTCTTTCTTCTTCATAAAGATTAGTGAGTTCTTCATTGGAATTCTCTAATTCTTCGAGCTAAACCTCCATCTACTCTTTTTTTCTTCATCAATTATTTAGATATAAGCTTGTGATTTTGATTTTTAAAGTTGAAGTGAAGCAATTTGAAGTGTTACTCTTGCAAACTTTTCTCAAGATCTACAAGTGGTGAGTATGGATCTTCATTTTTCATTATGGGATCTCTTGATAATTTTTGTTGTTTGATTCATTGAGTAAACTTGTTTTTAGTTCCATTGATGTTAAAACCTCAAGAATTAGTTCGAATTTTCGTGCTCACTTGAATCAAGGAACACAAGGTGTTTGTGAAAAGTTTTGAATAAGAATTTGGCCTTTAGAAATGTGATTTTTCTGATTTTATAGTGTGCAATCGATTTGCACTCTGCTGCAATCGATTTGCACTCTGTTCGTGTTGATTCTATCAAACTTCTGACAAGTCTTCATGCGTAATATTCAAGATGGTCACCTTGCTGACGACTAACAATTAATTATTCGATGATATACTTGACAAGTTTCAAGATGGTCATCTTGCTAACCTTTATTAATTGTTTTTTTACTTTTCGCTCTTTACTTTCCGCATTTATTTTTATGCTTTTTTCTTTTATGCCTTTAAATTTAGAATTTACATTTCATGCCATTTTTTTCTTTGCTCACTTGAGCATTTTATTTTCTGTCATTTTTTCTTTGCTCACTTGAGGATTTTATTTTTTTTGTTATTTTGAATTTTCTCACTTGAGCTTTATTTTTCATTTCCAAAACACTTAATAATTCAATTTAAACATAAAAAATTTGGACTTGGTTACTATCCCTATGCTTGGAGTTTGATCTTTGGGCTTAGGATTAGGACCTCTACCTCAGCTTGGAGATTTCTATGCCCTTGGTGTTATTCTATCTTGTCTGGTTATTATCTTTGTATGCAGGCTATTCCGTTATACTCGATTAAGAGTGGATTTCCTCAAAATACAGCCGTTACTATGCCCTTTTTTTTTAAGACAAGAGAGTTCACTTAAAAGCGTTGACTTATCCGAAGCTTGGTATTTTTGTCCAATTATTTGTTGCTTATGTGGTAATCCAAAGGATGGGATGTAATATTGGCTCTTGATGTCAAGTACTAGTCTTCTCACCCGGTTAGATCTTTCTTTACCCTTACCTTTTACTTTATGCACTTAGGTTAGCCTCTTCATCTCTACCCCATTCTTTAATTTTCAAAATCTCCCTTCTTTTTCAAAGGATTCTTGTTTTCCAAAACTCGAACCGCTTTCATAAAAAACTTGAACTTGGGTCCATGAATTTTCAAACTTCTTTTCTTAATAAACTTTCAAATCCATTTAATAATACTTTGACTTTTCTTTTCATAAGACTAAAAACACCTAACCTCATTCAAACGTTTGAGATATTTGTAACTTTTCTAAACTAACATTTTCTTAAAATCAACCAACACACACATTTCAACATTGCATATTGTTTGTATGTATGGTAATCCAAATGTGCGGATAGCAAGAGTCGCCACCGACTTTTATTTTATCCAATTAATGAAGGTTAGACTTCGGGAGATGGTTATGAAAAGGGAAGGTATTAGCACCCTTTCCATCCGTAGTTAACGGCTCTTATGCTCTAGATCACTTTTAAAATTGTGTTTGACAAAATATGTTTTGAAAGAGGCATTTCGCTTTGACTTTGTAATGACTCAGAGTGTGTAAAATTTCAAAGTGTGAAAAGAAACAATGTGTTTCGAAGACTACATTCGTAGGGTCTTATGTATCCTTTTATTCGGCGGGACTATAGATGATTTGTTTCGAAGGACAATCGGGGCCAGAATACCTCATGATCGTATCGAAAGGACTATCGAGGGACATGACCATTTGAAATCGAAAGGCATCGAGAGAGGATTACCCTAAGGGGTGCGTGTGTGAAAGAAGTGTGTTGATTTCAGATATTTTATCTTGAAGTTAGTGGGCTATGTCCAATTTTATCTTTCCATACACGCCTAATTACTAGCAATTGATAAGGGTGCGGAAAGTAAAATGCGGAATGTAAAGCGGGAATGTAAAGGTGCGGAAAGATAAACCTACGCTATTACATGGCTTTGGGGCAGATACATAATTTAACATGCGGAAAATGAAACCCTAGATTAAACTATTACATCCCATGAACAGTTACATTATTGGAAAATAAAACGATAAAAAAGAAAACGTCCGAATCGGAGCAACCTGTGAAAGAATAAGAAAATCGGAAAATATGATGAAATCGAAATAAGAGAAAATGTTAGAAAAAATGCAATTTTTAATATGAGAAAATTAATATATGCTGGAAATAAGATAAATAAGTTAAAATAATTTTTTGGGATTTTTTAGAAAAGATTTAATAATTAAAATGCAATTAAAAGTGAATTAAATGCAAAAATATAAATAAAATAAATATGCATGCAAAAATTATATTTTTTAATTTATTAAATTAAATAAAGATTTTTATGAAAATAATGCAAAAAGAAAAAATATTTTTGGTAATTTTATAATGCAGAAATAAAATCATGAAAACAATTAAAATTGAATGGAAATATTGAAAATAATTAGAAAATAGGAAAATAGAGTTTTGTAAAAGTGAAAAAGGGATTGTCTGAACCAGGAATCGAACTGGAGACATCCCTTTCAAACCTTAAAACCAACACGCTGACCAACTGAGCCAACGCACGCTACTGTTTGGAAACGGATCGATTTGAAAATAACACGCGTCGCTTTCTGGTTTCCTCCCGCTCGCGCCATCCAGTCATCTTCAACCTTTTGAATTTTTGAAAGGTAGCGTCGGCTTTGGTTCGATGCTACAGACCCTGGCAAAATCAAAAATACAGTATACACAATATAAATTATATCTAAGGCCATGGTTCGATTCCTCGAAGCATTCCGAACGCAACGGTATAAGTCTTATTGTCCAATTTTTCCTGTTTCATGAAACCCTAAATCGGCCACATAAACCCTAATCATGGTGAAACGCGATTCCGGCCATAGAAATCCAATTGGCTTGCCCAGAAAGCTTGCAAACAACTCACTAAACACAAATATAACAACAAATCACGTTAATAATGCATGAATATGAGAAATCGAAATTTGAAAATTCAAGAACAAACCGAATTCGGTTTACACGATTCTGAATGGTTTTGTGCAAAGTAAAGGTCTGATTCGCTTCTGGAGGTATCAAGGAACCTGTTGGACACCTCAAAAACAATTGAGAATGGCTGGAAGTAGGATTCCAACTTGCTTCAAGAACACGATTTTTTTGAGTTTGGATTAGGGTTTCTGAGCCAATTTTTCCGTTCTTTCTTGATAGGTATGCATCATGTATTTATACTGGATGGATTTGGGATTGAATTTGGAAAGAATCAATCAATATTCAATGGAAATCAAATTTGATATTTCCATGAAAATCAAATCTTCAAAGCTTGATCAATTTCAATCCAATCTTGCCTTTCTTGCTCCAATTTCGAATTTGCTGGCATTTATGAGTTAATTGGACCTTAAGGAAAGAATAAAATCAATCTTTTGCCATTGATTTCAATTTTATAATTTATTTTAAGATTTAATTTGCATTTAAATAAATAAATTACAAATTAAATAGAAAAATAAATCAAAAATTCGTGGCATTGGGCTTGGACACTCTTAATGGCATGAGAACAAGTTAGGATGAAGAAAAGTAGGCCCATTTGCAAAAGATTTGATTTTTGAAGTATCTCTCTTTGTGCATTCTTCCAAAATTGCCTAACTTGTGAATGGTGTAACTTGCTCAATTTTCCACATTTTGAGTGTTCTTGGGCTTTTGAAAGCTCTAAGAGTCCTCTAAACAATGTCTTTGGTCTCATCTCAATTGGAGTTACCATGCTCAATATATCTTCAAAACAAAAGTTGACTTTTGTTGACTTTGAAAATGACCTATAATGTTTCGAGCTATACCTCTCGAATGAAGCATTTTTTGGACATTCTTGTGAGACATGAAGTTGTAGAGAATTGAATTTCCTTCAAAACAAGATGTGGTGGAAAAATTTCTGAGAAAGTATGAGAAAGTTATGATCAGTCAAAGTTCAGTTGACTTTTCACCTAGAAACCCTAATTTAGAAAGTTTGACTTTTGGGCAAATCTTGAGTTTTCTTGATGAATCATGATCAACCCTTGATCAAATGATGAATGTTACTTCAAATGAGGATGTTGACCAAAAATCGAAGTTTTGACTGTTTGTTGACCACAGTTGACTTTTTGTCCAATACACCCGATTTTCAACCATCTGAGCAATTGTCTGAGGAAACTTGACTTGTGAGGCTTGAAACTTGACATGGAGAATCTTTGAAGCATATGAGGAGGAATCGAGGCCATTGGAGATGTTGGAAATCCATCTTGACTTGAGAGATACCAAACCCTAGTTTGGGTTGATTGTCTAGGAGAGAGTTTGTCTGATCAACTCTTGAGGAATCCTTGAGCATAGATGTATGAAATCTTTTGAGAAGATGGAGGGCAAATTTTGGGGTATGACAGCTGCCCCTGTTCAATCTTCTTGTACTGGAAGGGTTAGATGGACATGCTTGTCTTTCGTGACCTGGAGGTAGAAGATGAACACCGAGTACACCCAATTTGCACTCATTGGTGGATGATGCGGGAACGGGCTTACAGATGCCGTTTGGAGAAGTTGGAGACTTCGCTGGGGAATGAGTCGTACGCTAGACTCGAGGTTGTTGATAGGAGAATTGACGGAAATGGGCTTAAGATGCCATCTGGAAAGGTCGATGCCGGGGAGTGAGTCGTATGTTAGACTCTATAGATGTTCCTGGAACGGAGAGGAGATGGGCTTAAGATGCCATCTGGAGGGAGTCGTACGTTAGACTTCGTGTCCACTTTGAATGAGATTATTGGTTTGTATTGATTTTTAACCATATATGCAGCATTCTGAAAGTTAAGAAATGTTGATAAGTAGTCGGAGATGGGCTTAAGATGCCATCCAGGCAATGAATCGACGCTAGACTCAGAGTTGCTGATAATAAGGAATCGAATAAATCTTCGTACGATTACTCGAGGGAGATCAGTAGTTGGCAAAATGTGGATAGCTTCCTGTTGTGCATCGGTGTTGATCCATTGTCTGTTATCGGAGGATAACCAGAGGCGGTCTTTCGGATAGTTTTCCCGCTTGTTCGGGCTTAATCTGACCGTCGGAGGACAACCAAGGCGGCTTTCAGATAGTTTTCCGCCGGTTCGGGGCTTAATCTTGGACCTGTTGTCGCGGTCTTCAGATAGTTTTCCGTCGGCTCTGGGCTTAATCTCGACTGTTTGCGTCAAATGATCATACTGCTTTGGAGAAAACAAGAGGAACTTTGATAGAATATTGGTTAGTTTTATGCAAAGTATGATGCATGACGGTATATGAATGACATATGCATGAATTATGACTTTATGAGTAATGTATGAATGATAGATGTTGTGGTATTTCAAAACATATCCATCTTGAAGATGCGGATATTCTGCTTGAGGATTTCGACTTCGTTGGGATTGCAGGTGAGAACCCCGCTTTGAAGGAGAATAAAGATATCCGATTCCTCCGATGCACTATCGACCAAGTCTTGGGCCTAGATATTGTTGAGGAAGGTAGAGATTGAGAAGCTCGTTGTTGGAGATCTCACATATAGACCCCGCGAGGAGAACCGGAGGCGATCCGTTGGGGACCTTGTATGTAGATCCCGCCGAGGAAATTTAGGAGGCGTCGATTCAGTGTAGATCTCACGGAGAATATTTGATAGTTGCTTCGGAGACGGGTTGGAAGAGTCGGAACTCGTTGTAATCTCTGGCTGGGAATAAAGGTGATGCTTCCTCGCAAGATCGACCAAGTTTGAGTCCGATATTGCCGGGGAAAAGGGAGGATTGAAATATCCACGGGCATGAATACCTTGACTGGATGAGGTGCATCGCTTGAGACCGATGTAACATGGCTCGCTGAGGAATTACCGATCGGAGATTAACGATATTCCATTGGGAAGGTGTGTGAGACACCTTTTGGGGAATCTAGTGGTGACTTTCGTCGTCCCACTTCGAACCCGTAGTAAGTACTTTGCATGTTCACTTTTCGTATGTTTGTGATTAGATTCTTATTGTCAAATGCGCGATAGTCATTCAAAGCAAACGTTGGACTTATTGCAAATAACAACAACAAATTGTAAAGAGAAAGAATCGATTATTGAAGGTGGCGTGATGGCCAAGTAGTTTGTACACAAGAAAGGTAAAAAGCTATCGAAACAATCTCGTTAAGTTCCAACTATGCTAGTACTCATATATTTCGACTATCTCATCTCCTTGTCTGTCAAGAGAAAGTGAGTAGACCGATCTTCGCCATTTGAATCTTGAATGTTGATAGTAGTCCGAAGTGTGATCCGAAGAGACATAGTCGTACGCTTAAATCCCTAACTTTTGCCTAGACCGCCTTTCGGTTTTCACCTGGATACTTTTTGCCCAAGCCGCTTTTCGTGTTTTCGACTTGCCGTGTACATGTTTTGTATATATCCTTAACTTTTGCCCGAACCTTTGGTTCGCCAGATGCCCTTATTTTTGCCTAGGCCACCGACCTAGCGGGTCTTTTTATGCGTAGTATTTTTGACTATGTCTCGCTCACGTGGTGTGGGAAATTCACCATCCATGGTGCTAAGTATCATAGCTCCGCCAAAATCGTCTTGACTACAAATGGTCCCTCATAGGTGGGAGTCCATTTGCCCCGATCACCTCAGGAAGAATGATGCGCTTGACTACTAGATCGCCAACTTGGTAGACTCGGTGCTTGACCTTCTTGTTAAATGTTCCGATCATTCGCTTCGATCAATCATCCATGCGATGGACGCGAGTCGCTTCTCATCGATCAAGTTAATCTGGTCAAGGCGAAGTCTGACCCAATCGTCTCGCTAACTCGCCTCTCCGGAGGACTCGGTCGAGGGTATCCGAACTCGATGGGTGGACTGCCCATACCGCATAAGAGAAAAAGTTGCCTCGCTGATGTTCGAAGTGCGATAACCATGAAGAGCAAATGGTAACATCTCATGCCAATCTTTGTAAGTCACCGCATTTTCTCAGATAATCTTCTTAATGTTCTTATTGGCGGCTTCCATCGCGCCATTCATCTTAGGCCGATATGGAGAAGAATTGTGATGCTTAATCTTGAATCGCGCAGAGTTCGGTGATCATCTTGTTGTTAAGATTGGAACCGTTATCATGATAATCCTTTCGGAGTGCCATCGATGATAAGATTATGTTGATGAATCGAGCCACTACATTCTTTGCAACAGATGCATTTGCACGCTTCTACCCACTTGGTAAAATAATGAGGATTGAAGTTAACCGAGGTACGAGGTACTTACTTTGTCGGCAAAATCCGCACTTGTGACAAGATCGAGCATAGCGGTGACAATCGCCTCCATGGTGGACCAATAGTAACCGCTCTCAAAATCTTCTTAGCTATGTGTCCACCGGAGGGTACCAAATGCCTTCGTAACTCTTCCATGATATGCATTGTTTTCGTCTACACATCGGAGTAAACAAGTCGTGGTTGCGCTTGTATAAGATGTCGTTGTTGAAAGAATTTGGAAGCAAATCTTCTCATGAACTTATCATTAATGATGCCCTCGGGATATTCCCGAGTCTCAAGATACCTCTTCACGTCATAGTACCAAGGTTTCTCTTCTCACAAGCTCACAACAATACGGTTCGTCGAATTTCTCAATGATGATCCGGGAGCCTCGTTGTCCCATCTAACCTGAACATAGACGACATAGTAGCTAATGCGCTCGCCAACCGATTCTCTTCTCGTGGAATATGATCAAAAGTAATCTCTTCAAGGGAATCAAACCGTAACATGCTCGATACGGAATGAGATTCGGATGCTTCGTATCCCACTCGCCTTATCCGATCGATCACCAACCGAGTCTCCATACACTTGTAAGAACTTGATTCTTAAGTCAATAGCGCCTTTAAGACCCATGATGCACGCTCAGATTCGCCATGTTGTTCGTGCAACCAAACATAATCTGCGGTGAAAGGCGCATGTCCGTCATAGGGATGTAATGATGGCGCCAATGCCATTGCCAAGTGCGTTGAGGCTCCATCAAAACCATGGTCCATCGATCCTTGTTCAGTCCTTCGTCCGGGCCGGTTCTTCATAACTGTAACTAGTAAAACATCTTCATCTCGAAATTTGAATCGATAGACCGATAGTCATCTACGGCTTGATGAGCCAAATGATCGCTACTACACTTCCCTTGATCGCTCGAGAAGTGTCGATGTCATATTCGGTCAAGATCATTTGCCATCTTGCTATTCTTCCCAGAGAGTCTGGTTTCTAAGATGTATTTTATCGGATCCATCTTAGAAATCAACAAGTAGTGTGAGTCAACATATCGCCTTAGTCATGCAGCCCAAGTTAAAGCGTAAGTTTTCTCGAGTGTGAGTATCTTGTTTCACGATCGGTAAACTTTTGCTAAGGTAGTATATTGCATGCTCTTTTCGACGGACTCGCCATGTTGCCCCACACACACCCCATTGAGTTCTCTAACACCGCTACATACGATAAGAGGTCTTCCTTCGGGTGGCATCGGATAGGAGGATTCGTAGGTACCCTTGATTTTGTCAAAAGCGATCCGCAATCGTTATTCCATTCCACTACTTGATCTTTCTTTAGTAACTTGAAGATTGGCTCACAAGTAGCGCTTATGTGCAATGAATCGCAATGTAGTTCAATCGCCCAAGAAACCTCTCGACTTCCTTCTCGGTATGGGAGCGGCATTTCTTGAATAGCTTTAACTTTGGCGGATCAACTTCAATACCTTTACCATCGACAACAAACCCTAAGAGTTTCCTGATCCGACTCCAAAGGTGCACTTGTGGGATTCAGTCTCAATCTGACTTCTTCAACCCGTCGAACAGCCGCAAATGATCAAGATGTTCTTCTTCACCGTGATCGAGCTATCATGTCGCCGACGAGACCTCTATCTCGTGATGAATCATGTCATGAAATAATGTCACCATAGCACCGATAAGTGGCGCCTGCGTTCTTCAACCGAACGGCATAACCTTGTAGCGTAAAGTGCCCCACTGTAACAAAAGTAGTCTTCTCCATGTCTTCGGAGCCATTTTGATCCGATTGTAACCGGAGAAACCATCCATGAAGGAGAAAACCTTATGCCGAGCAAAGTGTTGTCAACCGTAACATCAATATGAGGAAGTGGAAATCGCCTTCGGACTTGCTTTGTTCGATCTCAGAATCCACACATTCGCATTTCTTTACCATCCTTCTTAGGTACGGGTACCACATTAGCAACCCATCGGGATAGAGGTAACGCTAGAAACCGCTGAACCGCTTCATAACTTCGCTTTGATTTTCTCTCGACATCTCAGACGCATGCGAACCTTCCGTTTCACCGAGAAAACCTTCTTCGGCAATCGATGTACCACAATATCAATGTCTAAACCCGCATGTCTTCGTATGACCAAGCAAAACCTCAATATATTCTCGTAGCATCCGAACCAACCTTTCTTTAACACTGCTCAAGACCCTCCTATCTTGATCTCTTTTTCGCCTTCACAAGACTCCAAATTCACAACCTCAACTTGTTCTTCGTGGTCAGATAACTCGCTCTTCTTGTGTAGCCGCAAGTTCTCCGGCACTTCACAATCTTCCTCACTTTCGCCTTTGCTTGGTAGATCGGATTATCAAGTCATATTTAGCACTAGCATAGTGTTATTAACGATTCGAGTGATTCGCAGGTATCACGTGTGTGTAAGAAACACATAGCCTTTGAAGGGGTGATAAAGTAAAAGAAAGAAAACAAACAATTGAATGCAAAAGTCCAACGAATTTATTGAATGAAAATACGAAACGATGATAATAACCCTTGCAAACGAGCCATGATGCCTGCAAGGCACTAGGCTTTCAAAGTTTATTGTTCAAAACATAAAGAAATACGAAAAGCAAAACAAAACAAGAGCAATTACTCCGCTAAAGGAGATTGGTATGACGCCTTCGCCTTCCAATTGTCGAGCCCTGATCCGGAGTCGAAGATCCATTTCGATGTCAAGCCGTTGTCTTTGTCTTCTATGGCATGGATTCCACTGCCGATGCGGAAAGGAAGGCCACGCGTCACGCGATCATCTTCCGACCTTGATGGTGAAGCCTAAACCACCTTGTCAAATTTGAAAGGAAGATCGGGAGTGACCCCAAATAGTACTACCTTCTTCAAAGAATTGAGCATCTTTCAATGAGGCCATCCTAGGCGGAGCTTGTGTAACTTCAGAGTGAGGAGAGTCACAGCATGACTGGGATTGTTTCAAAAGCTTGACAGGAGTCTCAAGAATTCACCCTCCATCTCGAGATAGCGGAATGACCGTAGATGACGACCACGTACTCTTCTTCACCACACACCGTGACAACCTTCCTTTCACGGGTACTTTCGATGCAAAGTAGAGGTAATCATCGCCCATGTATCCAAGGGCCCAAGTAGGTAAGAATAAGTCGGACGGATGTCCATGACAAAGAAAGTAGAGTCAAAGTGGGAACCGACTTTAACAAGCAGTGAGCCTCCAAGCATCGCGCTTAGAACCATCAAAAGCTCTCACGATAATGTCACCGGTCTCGTAACCAACCCTTCGACATCAAGTCGATCAAAAGCGTTCGTAGGATATTCAGAGCGTAACCGTGATCAACCAAAACATGAGACAGGTGCATTCAATGTAGATGTGCAAGGCTTTGTTGTGTTTATTTCCAAGGAGTCAAATCAAGATCGAGAAGCCTAGGCCGTTGTTGGCAGCCGTGCTAGCAATACAAACTTCGAATCTGGTGGTAGTGTCTTGGGTACATGAGCATTCTTCAAACTTCACCAAGGCATTAGCATGAGCCCTGAGCACAAGAGCGAGCAAGCATGGAGATCTTGGACGAGTCCGTCTCAACTATTCCACAACATTGTAGTCACTCTTCTTGATGATCTTCAATTTCTCCATTTCTTGTTTGAGGTGTCTTCAAGAACTTCCTTTGGTACTTCGTCGAAAGGTGATGAGTCAACGTTCTTTCCTCTAGTGGGATATTGGTGGAATAGCGGAATGCGAGTGGAGTCGCAGTGTCTTGAGGAGAGATCTCTCGAGAGAATACTCTTCCGGTTCGGTCACCTTACGATCCGTGATGTTGTCGTCGTGAATAGTAGCTTCAATTGTAAGATCTTCAATAGTCCGAGGGTCTTGCTTGACGCCATGATAGTAAACATCACCCATAATTCCAAGGGATAGCCTGTCGAGGAATATGGAACGGGTCTTGGAGAAGTGATAATGAGGTGCCACTCTAGGCATGTGGATTAGCAGAGGAAACCTTATTGTGTTAACATCGGCATAATCTTCCGGGAAATCGTCACCCCATCCGGTGCTTTAACATCTTCAATAGGAATCTTGTAACTATCGTGACTGTACTTCACCATGTAATCATACTTTCCACTTGGCGCCCCAAGGTATCCCACATTGTACAGCTGCTCGCATTGTCGATCTTCAACTTAGACATTTCTTCACACGCACATGTGGTTTCGTAAATAGTATCTCACGGTTATCCATCATGCATCGAACACGCTCTTCAAGCACATCCATCAGCCGGATGGGCACCAACGACAATCCTCCGGGCATCCCGGATTGACACCGCTTGCACAAATTCTTCTTAATAACATCGAGGAATGGTCAAGTCATCTATGTTGAAAACATAAGTATCACCAACAAAGATTGGAACTCTTGTCATGGTTAGCATAGGCGCATTGATCACATTCTGAGTCTCAACAGAGGGATCAAACTCAATCGCTTAGCTTCAATCATATCTTGAATCTTGTTCTTCGTGAGCCCAACAATTGTCGTTGTCGTCTCGGCTGTTGGAATGGTAAGCACACTTAGCATTAGGATTGTACGGAGAGGAAGTGTTGACATTCGAGGAGGATCCTCAAGGTTATCACCGCTTCAACATGTGTTGCAAGGCTTGCGACAATGGCATGTTGATCTTTGTAAACCGTCTTCGTGGCGTGTTCGTTACGCTGTCTCGCCGAGGTCAGGCCGATGTAGGATCGAGATCACAACTCTCCACATTGAGCACTCGGTCTTGGCTCGGCTTTTCCGACCATACACAAGATTGGCTTCTTTCTTACCACCAAAGATTTCTTCGCAGATTTGAAGATGACTCCACCGAATCTTCCCACTCTTGATACCTACTTCAATACGCTCACATCAATATCACCTATGAATCCAGATGAAGAATTTCCAATCGATGATTGAAGAATGGGCTTCGTTGTTCCATAAACATATCAACCAACTCCTATTGGACAAGGGTGGTTGAACTCATCGCTAGATCTCTCCATTTCGAGCATACCCTTGAACTTCTCACACGACCCATAGACATGCTTTGTAGTTGCATGCAGTGGGTGTCAATTCAACATTGTACCATACCGTCAGAAAGCATCATCTAAGTCACCCAAGTACGGATACGGTCATTCTCTAACCGATAATACCATTCCAACGGGTTCCGACAAACTCTTGAAAATAGTGCATCCACAACTTTCTCGCATCGCGGGATTGATCTTCGGACATAGGACTTCAAATGCAAATTAGGCAAGACATGCCATCATACTTAGCAAAAGTTGGAACTTTGAACTTGGGAGGAATCACAACACTGTGGACAAGACTTAGATCATCAAAGTTCAGCCCGACATCTTCAAGTTTTCCACAAGATTCGACGGTCTTCAAGTTGCTTGTACTTGTCATCTTCATCGAGTGTTGGCTATAATCGTAATGATCCTCCTCCTTTCGCTCACGCTCACCTTCATCACCCTGGTACCCTTCTGTATGGACACTTCCTTCGAGAGCTCAATACGGCTGACCACCTTAGGACCCCTTTGAAACGCTCACCCATGTTGAGGAGACCAACAACCTTCTTCTTCTTGTTGATGAGCTTCTTCGATCTTCTTGGCCTTGGACCAAGTTGGTGAACATCTCTCAAACCGAGCATTCGAGCCGAGATCTTGACAACTGCTCAAGAGCCATTTCGCTAAAATAAATAGCGAGCAAATGAGAAAACCAATCTCCAATGTACCTGTGATGCAATGTTATGATATGCTATGTTATGCAATGTTTATTAATGCAATGCAATGTTTTCAAGGACCTAAGAGATTTAAATTTGTTAAACAAGCAATGAACAAACATTTATTAGTACTTTCATTATTTTTCTTTCTTTTAAGTACAAGAGATAGTTCAAAACAATAAAAGAAAACATAAAATCCTAAAGCTCTAAGTCTCCCATGGGCGCCTCTTGGTGCCGATGTAAGCGTTGATATTTCGCTCCTCGTGAAGTAGCTTGGTCAACTCTAGAACTTTCTTCTTGCATAGCATCGAGCTTCAAAGGTATCCTCTTCTTTAAGTGAATCCGTGATCTCTTCAAGTCTTCAAAATCGTAGGCATGTCGATGGAGAACAAGATAGGTACGCCACCTATAGCAATGTGTTCCATAATTACCGGTAAAACAAAGTGAATGGCATCATGAGGTTTTGAGCTCGAGCTCGCACCCATTTGAGGTAAGGTTCCCAAGGAATGGAGTTCGGTGCCCCAAAGTCTTGGTATCGGTCTTCTTTACCATGCCCAAGCGTGTATAAACCTTCGCTTAATTCGAGATCGTGGTTGTAGTCGAACACAACATCTTGGAGAAGCATATCATGTGGACCATCTTTTCTGCAAAACCAAACCGACGTAGAGCTAGAGAAGTGTGTAATACCTCCCTTATACCAAGTAGTGGTACATTAGGGAATTCTCCACAACGCCAATGAATGTGAAGTCCTTTTGAGAGAAAAGATTCCAACGGATATCCGAATGAGAGAGTGACATTAGTCTTTGAGACCATCTCAACCTTTGTTAATTCTTCAAAACTGATGGAGGAAGGTGCGAAATAAACCACCTTAAAAGTAACGGTATACAACACATGAGAGTTCCTTGTCTTTGATACGAGTGTGGAGAGAATGTAGATATCTCCAAGTAAAGTAGGCATGGATCAAGGTAAGAAACAACTTGATGGCGTTGACATCTATGAATTGATCCGAAAGTTAGGAATAGAACCAAACCATAAATTAGCAAGGCTACAATGTCTTCAAATGCATGGAAACTCATAACTTTGAGGAATTCTCGAGCTTTCTTAATCGTAAGAACTTGAAAGTAAACCCTTAACTCCACTTCTAGTTTCCCAATTGGCTTCAATATCGAACGCTTAAGGTGTAAGGTCGATGTAATGTCTTCGCACTTAGGAACCTTTTCCAAACCGTGAATGGCATTTGATCAAGAATAGGTATCCCAAGTAACTTAGAGAACTCTTCAAGGTAGGAACCAACCGATAACTGGAATGTAAAGCAATGGTGTTTCTGATCAAAGAACCGAATAGACATGCATCATATCTTCTTCAAAACCGAGGTAACCAAATCAAGTAGATAACCATGTCTTTTGATGAACCGAGCATGGTCGAATTTCAAACCAATTCTTTGAGTTGAGAAGGGATACCCATGAAGTTGATTCGGATGGTCTTTCTAGAAGCCATAATCCCTACAAAATGAGCAAAGATAAATCTAGGTCCTTGAAATAGTTAGAAATGATATGCAATGCGATGATGTCATGATGTCATGTTTAGCACACACAAACAATTCACACAATGAGCCTAGGTTTAAGGCTTGATGAGGTATAGGTGATTACCCTACCAAAAGTTTGAGTTGGTTCATCCCGTCCCTATAATAGTAACCGGTTCTAGGAATCTCATATCATAGATCTTTCAGAGGCGCTTATTTCAATACGACGCCAAGTGGTCGATCGAAATGTCCCAAAAGTCTAATCTCAATGAGCGTAGCATCGAGTATCAACCAACCTCGGTCTACACCAAAGCCGCACCATCTCACTACCTTCTAATGGCCAAGATGGGTCAATTAAGGTTCTAAAAGTTTAGTTAGCGCCGATGACACCACGCGAAGCCAAATACTATCTTCAACTGGGAATGAAGAGTATCGGACAACCAAAGTGTCACACTAACGTAGCCATCATGTTGACCGCGTAGTTATACGCCTAACGGTCGCGATGATTTAATGCTACTTACCTAAAAGGAAACCGGATCCGTGTAGGATCCCAACAATATAATACCCAAGCAACCCTAAAGATAAAGCATACAAGTCAAACAAAATCATAAAAGTTATCTAGAAATCCCTAAGGCAATTCTCTTTAGGGTGCTTCCCAGCAGAGTCGCCAGCTCAGAATACGGTGAACTGACTTTGTAGGATTTTTGTATCCAAATGTGCGGATAGCAAGAGTCGCCACCGACTTTTATTTTTATCCAATTAAGGGAAGGTAAAAGTAATAAAAGACCTTCGTTAGATTCTCGAGTTCTGGAGAATGGTTATGAAAAGGAAGGTATTAGCACCTTTCCATCCGTAGTTATCTACGGCTCTTAGTTGCTCTAGATCACTTTTAAAATTGCTTTCGTGTGTTTGACAAAATGTTTTGAAAGAGGCATTTCGCTTGACTTTGTAATGACTCATGGAGTGTATACAAAGTGTTCGAAATGTTTTGTTTTGAAAAGAATTTGAACTTTGAAAAAAGTGTGGTGTGAAAAGCATTTGAGAGCAAGCAACTAAAAGACTTATTTACCCACTCTAATTGGTCGTTTTGTTGTACTTTACATTCCTTTAGAATAGCGCTAGCCGTACCATTAGTTAGTAGGTAGCTCCATTCTGGATGTAAGCGGACATTCAAGGGACATCGATGGTCAGAAGGCAACTCGTAGGAAGTATCCTAGCACATTCGAAGGACTATCATCATTTTCGAGGCGACAATCGAGGGTCAAGATCATGTATTCGGGAGGCATCGTGGGTCTATGATCTTTGTATCGAAGGGACTATGATGATTTGTTTGAAAGGCAATGCTAGAATACCTCTACGTTCGAGGGACATGACCATTTGAAATCGAAAGGCATCGAGAGAGGATTACCCTAAGGGGTGCGTGTGTGAAAGAAGTGTGTTGATTTCAGATATTTTATCTTGAAGTTAGTGGGCTATGTCCAATTTTATCTTGCCATACACGCCTAATTACTAGCAATTGATAAGGGTGCGGAAAGTAAAATGCGGAATGTAAAGGTGCGGAAAGATAAACCTACGCTATTACATGGCTTTGGGGCAGATACATAATTTAACATGCGGAAAATGAAACCCTAGATTAAACTATTACATCCCATGAACAGTTACATTATTGGAAAATAAAACGATAAAAAAGAAAACGTCTGAATCGGAGCAACCTGTGAAAGAATAAGAAAATCGGAAAATATGATGAAATCGAAATAAGAGAAAATGTTAGAAAAAATGCAATTTTTAATATGAGAAAATTAATATATGCTTGAAATAAGATAAATAAGTTAAAATAATTTTTTGGGATTTTTTAGAAAAGATTTAATAATTAAAATGCAATTAAAAGTGAATTAAATGCAAAAATATAAATAAAATAAATATGCATGCAAAAATTATATTTTTTAATTTATTAAATTAAATAAAGATTTTTATGAAAATAATGCAAAAAGAAAAAAAAATTTTGGTAATTTTATAATGCAGAAATAAAATCATGAAAACAATTAAAATTGAATGGAAATATTGAAAATAATTAGAAAATAGGAAAATAGAGTTTTGTAAAAGTGAAAAAGGGATTGTCTGAACCAGGAATCGAACTGGAGACATCCCTTTCAAACCTTAAAACCAACACGCTGACCAACTGAGCCAACGCACGCTACTGTTTGGAAACGGATCGATTTGAGAATAACACGCCGCCTCGGTTTCCCCGCGCCATCCAAATATCTTCAACCTTTGAATTTTTGAAAGGTAGCGTCTGGTTCGATGCTGCACTCGCAAAATCAAAAATACAAGATAACACAATATAAATTATATCTAAGGCCATGGTTCGATTCTCAGCATTCCGAACGCAATCTATAAGTCTTATTGTCCAATTTTTCCTGTTTCATGAAACCCTAAATCGGCCACATAAACCCTAATCATGGTGAAACGCGATTCCGGCCATAGAAATCCAATTGGCTTGCCCAGAAAGCTTGCAAACAACTCACTAAACACAAATATAACAACAAATCAACGTTAATAATGCATGAATACGAAATCGAATTTGAAAATTCAAGAACAAACCGAATTCGGTTACACGATTCGAATGGTTTGTGCAAAGTAAAGGTCTGATTCGCTCGAGGTATCAAGGAACCTGTTGGACACCTCAAAAACAATTGAGAATGGCTGGAAGTAGGATTCCAACTTGCTTCAAGAACACGATTTTTTTGAGTTTGGATTAGGGTTTCTGAGCCAATTTTTCCGTTCTTTCTTGATAGGTATGCATCATGTATTTATACGGATGGATTTGGGATTGAATTTGAAAGAATCAATCAATATTCAATGGAAATCAAATTTGATATTTCCATGAAAATCAAATCTTCAAAGCTTGATCAATTTCAATCCAATCTTGCCTTTCTTGCTCCAATTTCGAATTTGCTGGCATTTATGAGTTAATTGGACCTTAAGGAAAGAATAAAATCAATCTTTTGCCATTAATTTTAATTTTATAATTTATTTTAAGATTTAATTTGCATTTAAATGAATAAATTACAAATTAAATAGAAAAATAAATCAAAAATTCGTGGCATTGGGCTTGACACTCTTAATGGCATGAGGAACAAGTTAGGATGAAGAAAAGTAGGCCCATTTGCAAAAGATTTGATTTTTGAAGTATCTCTCTTGTGCATTCTTCCAAAATCGCCTAACTTGTGAATGGTGTAACTTGCTCAATTTTCCACATTTTGAGTGTTCTTGGCTTTTGAAAGCTCTAAGAGTCCTCTAAACAATGTCTTTGGTCTCATCTCAATTGGAGTTACCATGCTCAATATATCTTCAAAACAAAAAGTTGACTTTTGTTGACTTTGAAAATGACCTATAATGTTTTGAGCTATACCTCTCAAATGAAGCATTTTTGGACATTCTTGTGAGACATGAAGTTGTAGAGAATTGAATTTCCTTCAAAACAAGAGGTGGTGGAAAAATTTTCGAGAAAGTATGAGAAAGTTATGATCAAAGTTCATTGACTTTTCACCTAGAAACCCTAATTTAGAAAGTTCGACTTTGGGCAAATCTTGAGTTTTCTTGATGAATCATGATCAACCCTTGATCAAATGATGAATGTTACTTCAAAATGAGGATGTTGACCAAAATCGAAGTTTTGACTGTTGTTGACCACATTGACTTTTTGTCCATACACCGATTTTCAACCATCCGAGCAATCATTCGAGGAAACTTGACTTGAGGCTTGAAACTTGACATGGAGAATATTTGAAGCATATGAGGAGGCATGGAGGCCATTGGAGATGTTGGAAATCCATCTTGACTTGAGAGATACCAAACCCTAGTTGGGTCGATTGTCTAGAGAGAGTTTGTCGATCAACTCTCGAGGAATCTTCGAGCATAGATGTATGAAATCTTTGAGAAGATGGAGGGCAAATTTTGGGGTATGACAAGATGTAGGCCCGAACTCATTGAAAGTTCTATCAAACCAAAATTATAAAAATATTTCTTTTCCCCCACCATCCATTTTGTACAAACTTTTAGCACATATACAAATTTTCAAAAGGTTTTTATGAGTACAGTAGATGCTTTGGGTGCGAAACCTTCCTTTGCATAACCAACCTCGGTCTCGATCTATGATCTTTTTTAGGATTTTATTCATTTTTCCTAGTCCTTTGATAAAATAGTGCGGTGGCGACTCTTTTGTTATTTTTTCGAGGTAAGTCAATTCAATGGCTTATACTGCATTTTTGTCACATGTAAAAAGTGGCGACTCATTGGGATATTTGACCTATTGCTGGACCATCTCTAAGTGGGTTGACCCTATTTTTGTATATTTGTATATATGTGCTATATTGTTTGTATATATTTTATGCTTGTTTGTCTCGATGTTTTCCCGGTTTCGTGGGTGTCATGATCTTCTTTGAGTTCCTATACCCGACTCGAGAAAACTTAAGATAGGACTGGCGGTATAGTCATGGTAACTTTTAGGGAGTAAGCTTGTAGAAGGACACATGAGATCCCCCACTCAGTGGAGACCTCCTTGATTGTGGTATTTTGTTTACCGAGCGATCGGGAAGACATGACTACTTTCACCGAGTCCCGGTCGAGCAACAGAGAATCCTTAACCCATTCGCCTTTTAGGTAGTGCGGGACTATTACGGTTATCCTAAGTAGTCATATAATGATACTACACTCGCATTTAGTTTCACTCAAGGTATTACTCGACACGAGCAATCGGAAGTTGGTTGATTAGATGGAGGAATGAAAACTCTTGGGATTCCTTTAGAACCTTGATTTATGTGAAAAAGATTAGAATACTTGTGGGTAGTACCTTTGACTCTATGCTCGTGACGCCGCACTCCATGGACCCCATGTTTGTGATCCTTGTGTGTGATTGTTGATAACCATGCATTCATGCATCCATGAAACTCTTTTTAGTCGGTTTTTAAGGGACCTAGAGATTTTTTTATGTAAACCTCACAAGTTTCATCAAACTCAATGGATCTTGGGTGTTGATGGGGTGAAACTCTAATCCACCAAAATGGATGATTGATTTTGATGATAACTTGATCATTTCTTTGATCCAATTCGGATTTACTTTCTATCTTGAGTTCCTTGAAAGTCAAATAAAACCAGCATTTGCATATCATGCATCGCATTTCCATATCATGCATCATTTCGCATTTCACGGACTCTCCCAGATGTCTTATCCATTTCTCTGCTTCGTTCAGTCTTCAAGTTGTTTCATCGGTATAACACTCGAGCCAACTCTAAGAAGAAGATGGAAAATCTAGAGCAAGAGAATCGCGAGTTGCGCGAAGAGGTTACTTCCTTGAGAGCTGGTATGGCCAACTTGACTTCTATGATGGAACAGTTGGTGGCTGCTCAGAATCAGCCACTACCTTCTCCGCCTTCTCCTCATATGGTCTAGACAATTGTTATCTCTGAAGTTCAAGATGCTCATGTTTCTGCTTGCCAATGGTTTCTACCGTCCAACCCCATATGCCTCCTGGTTATCCTTGGGGAATGCCAGAGAATTTCATGCCTAAAGGTTACAATCTTGTTGCTCAAGTGACCTCCTTGGCCCAACCTGATGTGGTTTCCGCACCTCCTGTGGTGCATGCTACTCTTGTTTTCAACAAAGAATTTGATAATCCACTTCCTCCTTCGAGTGAAAGCTTAGACTTCTATGATGGAATGGATGGTTTTCAGGAACAGTTTGACACGATGCAAAAAGAGTTGAAAGCCCTAAAAGGGAAAGAGCTGTTTGGTGATAATGTCAATGATATGTGCTTAGTTCCTAACGTGAAAGTGCCTGCTAAGTTCAAAGTTCCAGAGTTTGAGATGTACAAGGGAAATTCTTGTCTCTGTGACCATTTGATGATGTATTTGAGAAGGATGTCCGCTCATATTGAAGATCAGCGTCTGCTCATTAACTTCTTTCAAGATAGTTTGATAGGTGCAACTTTGAGATGGTACATGAATCTAGACAATAGTGACATCCATACATTCAATGATTTGGGTGAAGCTTTTGTGAAGCATTACAATTACAATATGTACATGGTGCCCGATCGTGATCAGCTAAGGGCAATGGTTCATAAAGATAAAGAATCCTTCAAAGAGTATGCTCAACGATGGTGTGAGCTTGCTGCATAGGTTATACCTCCTCTAAGTGAGCAAGAGATGACCAAAGTTTTCCTGAAGACCTTGGGTCCCTTCTATTACAGGAAGCTGGTGTCCAGTGCACCTAATGGTTTTGCTGAAATGGTGAGCATGGGAGTCCGTATAGAAGAGGTTGTCCGAGATGGACGATTGTCGAAAAAAGAAAGAAGAAGTTAATGTTGTTGTTCAGGAAAGGAGAACCAAACCTCCTGGTAGACGTCCTCATAATCAACAAGTTGTTGTTACTCCTGTTGTTGCTACAACCCCAACCACTATCCCTTATAACAAAGCATCGCAGCAAGGGCAAGGCCCAAAAAGAGAACCGTTTGATATGATTCCGATGACTTATGCAGAGCTATATGCAACATTGATTCAAAGGAACTTGGTACAACCAAGGGCACCTCCAGCTGTTCTAAATCCTCTACCATGGTATTACAAGGCTGATCAGACTTATGCATACCACCAAGGAGCTCTAGGGCACAATATTGAGAATTGATATCCGCTGAAGTCAGAAGTGCAAAAGATGGTCAGGTTAGGTCTTTTTCCTTTCAAATACATGGGTCCTAATGTGCAAGGGAATTCGTTTCCTAAGCATGGGAATGTTGTGAATATGATTGATGGAGAAATCAGGGTTTATGATGTGAATTCAATCATTGGAGATCTTGTGAAGATGCCACGTCAGAAGTTGGTTATTGCACACATGATCATGATGCTTATGTGTGCAATGAGGGTACTCGTGGTTGTGACAAGATAAAGAGTGATCTTCAAGATATGATGGATTAGAACCTTATTCGTGTCATCGTGTCAAGGATGAGCAAGTTGAAGCAAATGTTGTCTATGGTCCTCCTGAGAAATTCAAATTCGTGATGTGAATGAGACTAATGCTAATTTGGTGAAATTGCACTCCAAGTTCAATTTCATTGAAGGGAAAGAGGTGCACCAATATAGTGAATGCTCAGTATGTAGCACAGATCATCGTGGTTGTGAAGTTGTTAAAAGAGATATTCAGCGTCTTTTAGACGAGGGCATCATTTAAATTATAGTGCACAGAGTTGGTTTCAACAATGGCATCAATATGATTGAAGGATCGTTTGATGAATCTGATGATGAATATATTTTGGAAGATGAGTATTTCTCCACTGATGAGTCCAGTGAAGAAGCAGATGTAAATGTCATTGTTCCACATTTTGATATTCCTACTCCCGTGGAAGTAACCCATTATAGTAAGCCTCCAGTTACTCCTTTGGTTATTAGCTTACTTGGACCTGACCCGTATAGTTTCGACAAGGTTGTGCCATACAAGTATAATGCCACCATTATAGAAGGAAATGTTGAGGTTCCAATTCAACCATTATTTCAAGTAAGAAATATTGATGATGCTAGTCGAATGACCATAAATGGCCGTGTGTTTACACCGGTGTTTCCAAATATGGCTGATGATGGTAAGAAGATTGTAGAAACTAGTGATGAACCCAAGAAGGCCGAAGGGCAGACTAGTCGGGTAACCCAAGAGAAATAAATGGATGATTTATTGAAGATTATCAAGATGAGGAATTACAAGATTGTTGAGTAACTGTTGCAGACACCGTCAAAGATTTCAATCCTGGCATTGTTGATGAATTCTTCAGCTCACAGAGTGTCTCTAATGAAGGTTTTAGATCAGATGTTATTGATTGTGATGTACCTTTGGAAACTTTTAATAGTGTGGTTGGAAACATCACGGCTTGCAATAATATGAGTTTCAGTGATGAAGAGTTGCCCGCTGAGGGAAGGAATCACAACATGCCTTTGCATATTTCCGTGAATTACAAGAATGATGCATTGTCACTGATGCGTATTGGTGGTATTATTGTGAAGGCGTTTGATGGTTCTCGTAAAAATGTTATTGGGGAAATGGATTTTCCCATTCACATTGGCCCACATTTGTTTCAAATTACCTTCCAAGTGATGGATATATTTCTTGCTTATAGTTGTTTGATCGGACGACCTTTGGATTCATGAGGCTGGTGTTGTGACTTCGAATCTCCATCAAAAATTGAAGTTTGTCCGTGAAGGTGTAGTGATTATTGTGGAAGGAGAATAAGCTATGCTAGTTTCTCATTTATCCTCCTTTTCATAGTTGAAGTTGACAAAGCCATTGTTGGAACGCAATTCCAAGCTTTGTCTATTGATAGTGTTCAAAACACTGAAGATTCTATTGCTTCATTGAAGGCTGCTCGTAATGTGGTTCAGAAAGGTCCGAGCAATGTTTGGGGACAATTTGTTGAGCCAAAGGTGAACAAGAATGGTTTTGGTTTAGGCTTTTCCATGAAGATTAGGAGAGAGATGTTGATATCAGGACCCATTGCTGCCAAGTGTAATACGGTGAACTGACTTTGTAGGATTTTTGTATCCAAATGTGCGGATAGCAAGAGTCGCCACCGACTTTTATTTTTATCCAATTAAGGGAAGGTAAAAGTAACAGAAAAAGACCTTCGTTAGATTTCGAGTTCGGGAGAATGGTTATGAAAAGGAAGGTATTAGCACCCTTTCCATCCGTAGTTATCTACGGGCTCTTAGTTGCTCTAGATCACCTTTAAAATTGCTTTCGTGTGTTTGACAAAATGTTTTGAAAAGGCATTTCGCTTTGACTTTGTAATGACTCATGTAGGAGTGTATACAAAGTGCTCGGAAATGTTTTTGTTTTGAAAAGAATTTGAACTTTGAAAGAGTGTGGTGCGAAAAGCATTTGATAGAGCAAGCTAAAAGACTTATTTACCCACCTCGTAATTGGTCGCTTTTGTTGTACTTCTACATTCCTTTAGAATAGCTCTAGCCGTACCATTAGTTAGTAGGTAGCTCCATTCGCTGGATGTAAACAGACATCTGGAAGGGACATCGGATGGTCATGAAGGCAACTCAGTAGGAAGTATCCCAGCACATTCAAGGACTATCATCATTTTCGAGGCGACAATCGAGGGTCAAGATCATGTATTCGGAGGCGACATCGTGGTCTTATGATCTTTGTATTGAAGGGACTATGATGATTTGTTTGAAGGCGACGGTGCTAGAATACCCCACGCTCGAGGGACATGACCATTGAATTCGTAAGGCAACGTGAGAGAATTACTAAGGGGTGTATGTGAAGAAGTGTATTGATTTTAATATGTTATCTTGAAAATTAGTGGGTTATGTTCATTGTTATCTTGCCATACACGCCTAATTACTAGCAATTGATAGGGTGCGGAAAGTAAAATGCGAATGTAAAAGCGAAATGTAAAGGTGCGGAAAGTAAAACCTACGCTATTACATGGCTTTGGGGCAGATACATAATTTGAAATGCGGAAAATAAAATCCTAATTAAAACTATTACAACCCATATGCAATTACATTATTGGAGAAAAAAAATAGAAACGGAAGAATCGTCTGAATCAGATTAACCTGTGAAACAAACGAGAAATCGAAAAATATGATGGAATCGAAATAAGAGAAAATGTTAGAAAAAATGCCAATTTTAATATGGAAAAATTATTATATGCTGGAAATAAGATAAATAAACTAAAATAATTTTTTTGGGATTTTTTAGAAAAGATTTAATAATTAAAATGCAATTAAAAGTGAATTAAATGCAAAAATATAAATAAAAATAAATATGCATGCAAAAATATGTTTTTTAATTTTATGAATTAAATAAAGATTTTATGAAAATAAATGCAAAAAGAAAATAATTTTTTGATGGTTTTTTAATGCAGAATAAAATATAGAAAAGAATTAAAATGTAATGAAAATATTAAATAATTAGAAAATAGAAAATATGGAAAATAGTGCAAGTTTGGAAAAGAAAAGGCAAACCAGTCCCAGTGCTGGCTCGAACCGTGTCCCGAGTTGAAACTTTGAGATCCAATGCCTTGCCATCCGAGCTAGCGGCATCCGTGTTTGGAATTTGAAAACAGAGCGAATCTAAGAGGAAACGTGTCATGGATATTTGAATCAAATCGAGTCAAGACGCTGGCCCCAGCTTGTTTTTGAACGGACGAATCATAGCAAGCCATTGTGCCACGCCAGGCGGTCAACCTTCGACGCCGGAGTCCACGCCGAGCTAGGGCTCGGCCATCGCCTCCGATTGCCCATCAACTTGGAAATCTCAAATGCATCAATCGAATCGAAACAAAGCCCAGATCGACTAAATCGACCTTGCGAACACGATGGTGAGGTCCTCTTGCCCGAATCGCCTCGATTTTGAGTTTCGAACTCACAACCTTAAAAACCTAACAATGGTGGCTGGGTTTTTACGTGAAAGTCACATGTGATGCATCAAATACACTCCAATGAATGTCCCGAACTCAAAGAAACTCATGAAAACAATTAGCAATGCATGTAATATGGAAATCGAAATTGATAAAAGTGACAAACCCGTGAGGGTTGAGGCTTGATTCGAGGAGGGGCTTGATGCAAGGGATGCTTTGACTCGAGACCTCGTAAGAGGATTGATGGCGGAACAGTGGGAATGGTCGGATCGAAATTGATTTTCAAGAATTCTTGGAAAAATTGACAACATAAGGACTCTCTCTTGGCTAGGTTTCGTGTCCGTGGTTTGTACATGTCAGTGATATTTATGAGGGTTTTGGAAGAGAAAACCAAGGAAAAAGATTGGAAATTGAATGTGCAAATATTTTCTAATAAATCAAATCAAATTTCCTTTAAAACTTGATTTTTTCTTTCCATGTGCATGAATCACGAATTAGGTAAGCATCTTGGGCTTTCTTGGTCATTAAGAAAGATATAAATCCAACTTATTTGAAAGAAACTTAATTTTTATATTTTACATAATTTATTTTGAATTAAATGTTGTAAAATTCAAATATAAATCATGAAAATAGAAAATTACCAATGCCAAGCATTTATGGGTCAAGAATAACATCATGAACAAGTTTGGATCAAAAGATTATAGGCCCATTTGGAAAATTTTGCATTTTGACCAAAATGTCCTTGTGCAATTGTCCAAAATCGCCCAACTTCAATGGTGTATCTTGCTCAATTTTCCACATTTTTGAGTGTTCTTGACTTTTGAAAAGCTAAAGAGTCCTCTAAACAATTTCTTTGGTCTCATCTCAATTGAGTTACCATGCTCAATATATCTTCAAAACAAAAGTTGACTTTTGTTGACTTTGAAAATGACCAGAATGTTTCGAGCTATACCTCTCAAATGAAGCATTTTTGACATTCTTGTGAGACATGAAGTTGTAGAGAATTGAATTTCCTTCAAAAAGAGGTGGTGGAAAAATTTGAGAAAGTATGAGAAAGTTATGATCACCAAAGTTCACTTGACTTTTCACCTGAAACCCTAATTTAGAAAGTTCGACTTTTGAGCAAATCTTGAGTTTTCTTGATGAATCATGATCAACCCTTGATCAAATGATGAATGTAACTTCAAAATGAGGATGTTGACCAAAAATATGAAGTTTGATCAGTATGTTGACCACAGCTGACTTTTGTCCAATACACCGATTTTCAACCATCCGAGCAATCGCCGAGGAAACCTGACTTGAGGCTTGAAATTTGACATGGAGAATCTTTGAAGCATAGGAGGAGGCATGAAGACCATTGGAGATGTTGGAATCCATCTTGACTTGAGAGATACCAAACCCTAGTTTGGGTTGATTGTCTAGAGAGAGTTTGTTCGATCAACTCGAGGAATCCTCGAGCATAGATGTATGAAATCTTTGAGAAGATGGAGGGCAAATTTTGGGGTATGATAGCTGCCCTGCTCAATCTTCTTGTATCGAGGGTTAGATTGACACGCTTGTCTTTCGTGACCGAGGTGAAGATGATTGAACACCGAGTACACCGAAAATTTGCACTCGCTATTGGTCGATGATGCGGAACGGGCTTATAGATGCCATTTGAAAGTTGAGACTTCACTGGGAACGAGTCGACGCTAGACTGAGTCGTTAAAGAGAGCTGACGGAGATGGGCTTAAGATGCCATCCGAAAGGTCGATAAGCCGGGAGCCGAGCCGTATGTCGCCCCTGGATTATGACAGAGGAGGCCGAAAGGAGCCGACGCTAGGCTCTCAGATGTTTCGAAAGAGTATGGAGATGGGCTTAAGATGCCATCCGAGGAGTCGACGTTAGACTTCGTGTTCACTTTGAATGAGGTTATTGGTTTGTATTGATTTTAACCATATATGCAAGATTCGAAAGTGAGAGATGTTGACAAGTAGTCTGAGATGGGCTTATGATGCCATCCAAGGCAACCGAGTCGCACGCTAGACTCGTAGTTGTTGTTGATAATAAGGAATCGTAATAAATCTTCGTGTTGATTACTCCGAGGAGATTGTAAGCCGAATGTGGATAGCCTGTCAGGCATCGTGTCGATCCATTGCTCATATCGAGGATAACCGAGGTGGTCTTTCTGATAGTTTTCCGCTGTTCGGGCTTAATCCTCGACCACCGCCGGAGGACAACCAAGGGCGGTCTTTCGATAGTTTTCCGCCGGTTCGGGCTTAACTCGACCAATCACGTGAGGACAACCAAGGGCGGTTTTCGATAGTTTTCCGCCGGTTCGGGCTTAACTCGACCTGCTTATGCTAAGGATCATACTGCTTTGGAGAAAACAAGAGAAACTTTGATAGAATATTCGTTAGTTTTATGCAAAGTATGATGCGATGTTGTATATGAAATGACATGCATGAATTATGACTTTATGAGAAATGTGGATGATAGATGTTGTGATATTTCAAAACATATCCATCTTGAAGAAGATGCGATATTCTGCTTGGAGATCGACTTCCGCTGGGAATCGGTAGGTGAGAACCCGCTTTGAAGGAGAAGAAAGATATCCTGATTCCTCCGATGCACCATCTCGACCAAGTCTTGGGCCTAGATATTGTTGAGGGTAGAGATCGAGAAGCTCGTTGTTGAGATCCTAGACCGCTGAAGAGAGTCCGAGGCGATCCGTGGGACTTGTATGTAGATCCGCCGAGGAAACTTAAGAGGCGCCATCGACTCGAGTGTAGATCTCACCGGAGAGCATTTGAGGCCGGAGACCGCTAGAAGAGTCTCGAGTCCGTTGTAATCTCCGGCCGGTATATTTCTCCGATGCACTATCTCGACCAAGTCTTGTGTCCGGATACCGCCGAGAAGGGGAGGATTGAGAAATATCCACTGGGATGAAGTGTTACCGCTGAGATCGATGTAACGCTGTTTCGGTTGAGTGGAATCACCGCCAGGATTAACATATACTCCTGGGAAGGTGTGTTGTGAGGACACCTTTATGCTGTGGGGAACTATTTGGTGACTTTCGCCGTCATCCCAATTCCCCGAACTCGTAGTAAGTACTTTGCATGTTCACTTTTCGATGTTTTATTAGATTCTTATTGTCAAATGCGATAGTCATTCAAACAAACGCTGGACTTATTGCAAATGACAACAACAAAATTGTAAAGAGAAAAATTTATGCTTATTTGAAAGGTGTGATGGCCAAGTAGTTTGTACACAAGAAAGGTAAAAACTATGCGAAAACAATCTTTAAGTTCCAACTATGCTAGTATTCATATATTTCGACTATCTCATCCTCCTTGCCGTGAGAAAGTGAGTAGACCGATCTTATTTGAACTTGAATGTCGATAGTAGTCCGAAGGTGTGATCCGAAGAGACATAGTCGACGCTTAAATCCCTAACTTTGCTAGACCGCCTTCGGTTTTCACCACCGATACCTTTTGCCCAAGCCGCTTTTCGTGTTTTCGACTGCCGTGTACATGTTTTGTATATATCCTTTAGTTTTGCCCGAACCTTTTGGTTCGCCAGATGCCCTTATTTTTGCCTAGGTCACGACCTAGCGGGTCTCTTTTATGCGTAGTATTTTTGACTATGTCAGCTCATGTGGTGTGGGAAGTCTTCACCATCCATGGTGCTAAGTATCATAGTTCACCGAAAATATCGCCTTGACTACAAATGGTCCCTCGAGGTGGGAGTCCATTTTCCTCGATCACCTTGTGGAAGGATGATGCGCTGACTACTAGATCACCGACTTGGTAGACTTGGTGCTTGACCTTCTTGTCAAATGCTCGACCATCTGCTTCGATAACTGTCCATGGCGTATGGATGCGAGTCGCTTCTCATCAATCAAATTAATCGTAAGCCGAAGTCTCGACCCAATCGCTTCGCCTAACTCGCCTCCTGAGGACTCGTGAGGGTATCTCGAACTCGATGGGTAAGACGGCTTCCATACCGTATACAAGAGAGAAGGGGTTGCTTCGCTGATGTTCGTAGAAGGCGATAACCATGAAGAGCAAATGGTAACATCTCATGCCAATCTTTGTAAGTCACCGCCATCTTCAGATAATCTTCTTAATGTTCTTATTGGCGGCTTCCACTACGCCATTCATCTTAGGCCTAGGGAAGAATTGTGATGCTTGATCTTGAATCGCAAGAGTTCTAAGTGATCATCTTGTTGTTGACATTGGAACCGTTATCTGTGATAATCCTTTCGGGGGTGCCATACCGACAGATAAGATTATGCTTGATGAATCGAGCCACAACATTCTTGGTAACAGATGCATACGAGGCTGCTTCTACCCACTTGGTAAAGTAATCGATTGCCACAAGGATGAAACGATGTCCATTGGCGTCGCTTAATTTCTCCAATCATGTCAATGCCCCACATTGCAAAAGGCCAAGAAGTTAAAACATTCAGAGGTACCGAGGTACGTACTTTGTCGCATAACCGCACTTGTGACAAGATCGAGCATAGCGTGACAATCGCCTCCATGGTGGACCAATAGTAACCTGTTTCAAAATCTTCTTAGCCATGTGTGTCCATTGAGGGTACTAATTCGCCTGTAACTCCTCCATGATACGCATTGTCTCTCGTCTACACATCGGAGTAAACACAAGTCGGGCGCTTAGTATAAATGTCATGTCGAGGAAGAATTTGAAGCAAATCTTCTCATGAACTTTATCATTAATATGCTCATGGATATTCCCGAGTCTCAAGATACCTTCACGCCATAGTACCAAGGTTTTCTTCGTACAAGCTCATTACCGGTTCGTCAATTTCTCAATGATGATCCGGGGAGCCTCGTTGTCCCATCTAACCTTGAACATAGATATATAGTAGCAATGCCCGCTAACCGATTTCTTCTCGCGGAATATGATCGAAAGTAATCTCTTCAAGTAGGGATCAAACTCGTAACATGCTATCGATACGGAATGAGATTCGGATGCTTCAGATCCCACTCGCCTAATCTCGACCGATCACTAAAGTCGAGTCTCCATACACTTGTAAGAACTTGATTCTTAAGTCAATAGCAAGCTTTTGATACCCATGATGCACGCTATATTCAGCCATGTTGTTAGTGCAATCAAACATAATCAAGGTGAAAGGAGTATGTCCACGTAGGGATGTAATGATGGCGCCAATGCCATTGCTAAGTGCTCGAGGCTCCATCAAAGACCATAGTCCATCGATCCTTGTTCGTGTCCTTCGTCTGGGCCTGTTCTTCGTAATCTGAACTAGTAAAACATCTTCGTCTGAAATTCAAACCGCATAGATCGATAGTCATCTACGGCTTGATGAGCCAAATGATCTGCCACCACACTTCCTTTGATCGCTCGAGAAGTGTATCGATGTCGATTCGGTCAAGATCATTTGCCATCTGCTATTCTTCCGAGAGAGCGGGCTTCTCAAATATGTATTTTTCTGGATCCATCTTGGAAATCAACAAGGTAGTGTGAGTCAACATATATCGCCTTAGTCATGAAAGCAGCCTGCCAAAGCGTTGCAAGTTTTCAAGTCGTGAGTATCTTGTTTCAGCCAGAAACTTTTGCTAAGGTAGTATATTGCATGCTCTTTTCGACTGCACTCGCTATGTTGCCCCAACACACACCCCATTGAGTTCTCTAACACTGCTAAGTACATGATAAGAGGTCTTCCTTCGCGGTGGTGTCATACCCCAAAATTTTCCTCCATATATTCAAAAGATTTCATACATCCATACTCAAGGATTCCTCAAGAGTCGATCGATGCTCTTTCCTAGACAATCAACCCAAACTAGTGGTTTGGTATCTCTCAAGTCAAGATGAGGTTCCAACATCTCCAATGGTCTTCATGCCTCCTCATATGCTTCAAAGATTCTCCATGTCAAGTTTCAAGCTTCACAAGTCAAGTTTCCTCGTGCAATCGCTCGATGGTCGAAAACTGTGTATTGGACAAAAAGTCAACTGTGGTCAACATACACCAAAACTTCCGATTTTTGGTCAACATCCTCATTTTGAAGTTACATTCATCATTTGATCAAGGTTGATCATGATTCATCAAGAAAACTCAAGATTTGCTCAAAAGTCAAACTTTCTAAATTAGGGTTTCTAGATGAAAAGTCAATCGAACTTTGACCGATCATAACTTTCTCATACTTTCTAAATTTTCCACCACCTCTTGTTTTGAAGGAAATTCAATTTCTACAACTTCATGTCTCACAAGAATGTCCAAAAATGCTTCATTTGAGAGGTATAGCTCAAAACATTACGTGTCATTTTCAAAGTCAACAAAAGTCAACTTTTTGTTTTGAAGATATATTGAGCATGGTAACTCCAATTGAGATGAGACAAAGACATTGTTTAGAGGACTCTTAGAGCTTCCAAAAGTCCAAGAACACTCAAAATGTGGAAAATTGAGCAAGTTACACCATTCACAAGTGGGCAATTTTGGAAGAATGCACAGAGAGATACTTCAAAAATCAAATCTTTGCAAATGGGCCTACTTTTCTTCATCCTAACTTGTTCCTCATGCAATTAGGAATGTCCAAGCCCAATGCCACGAATTTTTGATTTATTTTTCTATTTAATTTGTAATTTATTTATTTAAATGCAAATTAAAACTTAAAATAAATTATAAAATCAAAATTAATTGAAGATTGATTTTTATTGCTTTTGTGATCCAATCAACCCATAAATGCCAGCAATTTCAAAATTTGATCAAATTTGGCAAGATTGGATTGAAATTGACAAAATTTGAAAATTTGATTTCATGAGAATATCAAATTTGATTTCCATTGAATGTTGATCAATTTTTCCAAATTCAATCCCAAATCCATCCAAAGATAAATATATGATGCATACCTATCAAGAGAAGACTAAAAATTGGCTCGTAAACCCTAATCCAAACTCAAAGAAACTGCACTTGAAGTTACTAGCAGCCTATGGATCCAGCCCACTTTCAATTGCTTTGAGGATTCCATTGCATTCCTTGGGTCATTTCGAGTCGATCCGCTCTTACATCATTCAAAACCATCCGTAATCAAGGAATCACGAATCGTTTGTTCATACTTTTTCAAAATCGTGTTTCATTATTCATGCATTATTAACAAGTTTTGATGTTGTTTCATGCTTAGAACAAAGTTTGCAGCTTATCCGGCAAGTTAATTGCATTTCCATGGTCTGAAACGTAATATGCCATAACTAGGGTTCTTGAGCTCGATTAGGGGCTTATTAGGAAAAATTGGACCACGAGACTAGTACCAATGCATCTTAATGACACCTCGAATCGAACCATGGCTTTAGAATTAATTTATATTATGTGCTTGATTTTTAATTAGTTGTGTTGTAGGCGAACAATGGCCTACCGAGTGTTTAAAATTCAAAACGAGGAAGACGAAGCTTGGCGCATGATCCGAGCATCGTGGACGACGCGGTTTGTAATCCGCTCGCCCAGCTTCCAAATGTTGATGCGCATAGCTCGTATGGCAAAGGTGATTCAAAGTTTGAACACAAGGTCTCAGTTCAACTCGGCAAGACCAATGTTTTTTTCCTTTTACAAACTCAATTACTTTCATATTTTCATTATTTTTAATATTTCCATTCATTTTAATTTCTTTTCATTTTATTTCTCGCATTAAAAATTACCAAAAACATTTTTCTTTTGCATTATTTTCTAAAATGTTTATTTAATTTAATAAATTAAAATATCTTTTGCATGCATATTTATTTTATTTTTATTCTAGCATTTAAATCATTATAAATTGCATTTTAATTATTAAATCTTTTCCAAAAATCCCAAAAATTATTTTAATATATTTATCATATTTCCATATATTAATTTTCTCATATTAAAATTTGCATTTTTCTAACATTTTTCCCTTGTTCGATTCATATTGCATTTCGATTTTTCTTATTCTTCACAAAGTTGTCTGATTCGACGCTTTTCTTTATCGCTTTATTTTTCCAATAATGTAATTGCTCATGGGTTGTAATAGTTTTAATTAGGATTTATTTTTCCATTTTAAATTATGTATCCGCCCAAAGCCATGTAATAGCATAGTTTATCTTCCGACCTTTACATTCCGCACTTTACATTCCGTGATTTTACTTTCCGCACCCTTATCAAATAGTAATTAGGCGTATGGTAAGATAATAATTGGACATAGCTCACACTAATCTTCAAGATAACATATTCTAATCAACACACTCTTTCACACACGCACTCTTTAGGTAATTTCTCGATGCCTTACAATTCAAATGGTCATGTCCTCTAACGAGGTATTCTAGCACCGCTGCTTTCCAAACAAATCATCATAGTCCCTTCGATACAAAGATCATAAGACCCACGATGTCGCCCGAATACATGATCTTGACCTCGATTGTCGCTCACGAAAAATGATGATAGTCCTTCGAATGTGCTAGGATACTTCCTACAAGTTCATGACCATCCGATGTCCCTTCGAATGTCCCGCTTACATCCAACGAACGGAGCTACCTACTAACTAATGGTATGGCTAGCGCTATTCTAAAGGAATGTAAAGTACAAAACGACCAATTCGAAGTGGGTAAATAAGTCTTTAGTTGCTTGCTCAAATCAAATGCTTCACACCACACACTTTTTTCAAGTTCAAACTCTTTTCAAAACAAAACATTTCCAACACTTTGTATACACTCCTACATGAGTCATTACAAAGTCAAAGCGAAATGCCTTTTCAAAACATTTTTGTCAAACACAGAAAGCAATTTTAAAAAGTGATCTAGAGTAACTAAGAGCCCGAGATAATCACGGATGGAAAGGGTGCATACCTTCCCTTTTCATAACCATTCTCCCAACTCGTAATCTAACGAAGGTCTTTTCATACTTTACCTTTCCTTAATTGATAAAATAAAAGTCGGCTACTTGCTATCCGCACATTTGGATACAAAATTACAAAGTCGGCTCAACTATCTGTGTGGCACTTAATGAGGATTCGTAGTACTCCTTGATTTTGTCGAAGCGATCCGGAAATCGCTGCTCCATTCCACCACTTGATCTTTCTTTAGCAACTGAAGATTGGCTCACAGTAGCGCTTAGGTGTGCAATGAACTGCAATGTAGTTCAATCCCCAAGAAACCCCGACTTCTTTCTCGAAAGCGGGAGTCGGTATTCTGAATAGCTTTAACCTTAAGGATCAACTTCAATACCTCTTCCACCGACTACAAACCCTAGAGTTTTCCAGATCCGACCAAAGTGCACTTGTCAGATTCGCCTCAACTGCATTTTAATCACAGCCGTATGATCAAGATGTTCTTCTACCATGGATCGAGCTATTGCGCCAACATACCTTATCTCGTGATGAATCATGTCATGAAACATGTCACCATAGCGCTACTGACAGTGGCGCTGGTTTTCAAATCCGAACGCATAACCTCAGAAAGAAAGGCCCCATTCGGTAACAAAAGTAGTCTTCCATGTCGGAGCCATTTTGATCTCGATTGTAACCGGAGAAACCATCCATGAAGGAGAAAACCTTATGTCGAGCGGTTGTCAACCGTAACATCAATACGAGGAAGGGAAATCGCTCTTCTGACTCGCTTTGTTCAGATCTCCTGAATCCACACACATTCGCATTTCACCATCCTTCTGCACGTACCACATTAGCAACCCATCGATAAGAGGTGACAATAAGAAACTCGTGATGAACCTTCATAACTCGCTTTGATTTTCTCCGACATCTCGTGACGATACGACTAACCTTCACATCGAGAAACCCTTTGCTCAATCGCTAACCACAATATCAATGTCCAAACCGACATGTCTTCGTATGACCAAGCAAAACCTCAATATAGTCTCAGCATCCGAACCAACCTTTCTTTAACATCGTTTCAAGACCCGCCCTATCTTGATCTCTTTCCTTCGCCAAGACTCAAATTCACAACCTCAACTTGCTCTTCGTGGTCAGATAACTCGCTCTTCTTGTCGTAGCAGCCCGCAAGTTCTCTCGGCACTTCACAATCTTCCTCACTTTCGCCTTCTGGTAGATCGGATTATCGAAGTCATATTTAGCACTAGCATAGTCATATTAACTAGATTCGAGGATTCTCGTTGTATCACGTGTGTGTAAGAAACACATAGTTTGAAGGTGATAAAGTAAAGAAAGAAAACAAACAATTGAATGCAAAAGTCCAACGAATTTATTGAATGAAAATACGCAACGATGATAATAACCTCGCGAACGAGCCATGATGCCCCGCAAGGCACTAGGCTTTCAAAGTTTATTGTTCAAAACATAAAGAAATACGAAAAGCAAAACAAAACAAGAGCAATTACCCCGCTAAAGGAGATTGGTATGACGCCTTCGGTCTTCCAATTGCCGAGCCCATGTTCGGAGTTGGAAGATCCACTTGCCGATGTCAAGCCGTTGTCGCCGCCTTCTATAGCATGGATTCCACTGATCGATGAAAGGAAGTTGGTCACGACGTCACATGATCATCTTCTCGACCTCGATGGTGAAGCCTAAACCAGCCTTTGTCGATTTGAAAGGAAGATCGTGGAGCCGACCCCAAATAGTACTACCTCCTCTTCAACAAAGAGCTGAGTCTTTCAATGAGGCCATCCTAGGCGGAACTTGTGTAACCTCAGAGGACAGGAGAGTCAATGTGCATGACTGGTATTGTTTCAAAAGCTTGACAGGAGTCTCAAGAATTCACCTTCCATCTCGAGGTATCGGAATGACCGAGATGACCCACTATATTTTCTTCACCACATACCGAACAACCTTCCTTTCACCGGTACTTTCATGTAAGGTAGAGGTAACAGCGCCCCCATGTATCCAAGGGCCCAAGTAGGTAAGAGTAAGTCGGACGATGTCCATGACAAAGAAAGTGGAGTCAAAAGTCCGGGAACCGACTTTAACAGTGAGTGAGTTTCCAAGCATCGTCATTAGAACCATCAAAAGCTCTCACAATAATGTCACCGGGTCTCGTAACCAACCTTCGACATCAAGTCGATCAAAAGCGCCTTCTAGGATATTCAGAGTGTAACCTGATCAACCAAACATGATAGTAGTACCCTTTGCATTCAACAGAGATGCAAGGCTTTGTTATGTTTCTTTCCGCAGGAGTCAAATCAAGATCGAGAAAAGCCTAGGCCATGTTGGCGCAAAGTTAGCATACAAACTTCGAATCGATCATGGTAGTCTTCATGCGGTACATGAGCATTTTTCTAAACTTCACCAAGGCATTAGCATGAGCCTCTGAGCACAAGAGCAAAGCAAGCATGGAAATCTTGGACTGAGTCTCGTCCCAACTGCTTCAACTAGTCACTCTTCTTGATAATCTTCTAATTTCTCCATTTCGTTTCGAGGTGTCTTCAAGAACTTCCTTGGTACTTCGTTGAGCAGATGAGTCACCGTTCTTTCCTCTAGCTGGGGATATTGATTGAGACAATGCGAAATGAGTCGCAGTGTCTTTTGGAGGAGAGATCTCGGAGAGAATACTTCCTGCCTGTCACCTTACTGATCCTGATGTTGTCAATGTCGTGAATAAGCTTCAATGGTAAGATCTTCAATGGTCGAGGGTCTTGCTTGACGCCATGATAGTAAACATCGCCCATAATTCCAAGGGATAGCTTGTCGAGGAATATGGAATGTCTCTGAGAAGTAATGATGAGAGGTGCCACTCAGGCACAGGATCGCAGAGGAAATTTTATTGTGTTAACATCAAGATAGTTCTGTGGAAATCGCCACCCCATCCGGTCGCCTTTAACATCTTCAATAGGAATCTTGTAACTATCGTGATGTACTTCACCATGTAATCATATTTTCCACTTGGCGCCCTAAGGTATCCCACATGATGGTGCGCTTCGTTTCAGATGTCAATCTTCAACTTAGACATTTCTTCACACAACATGTGTGGTTTCGTAAATAGTATCTCACGGTTATCCATCATGCAATCGAACACGCCTTCTCAACCAAGCACAACCATCAGTGCGACGGGCACCAACGACAATTCTCCGGGCATCCGGATCGACACCGCTTGCAACAAATTCTTCTTAACAAACCATCGAGGAATGGTCAAGTCATCTATGTTGAAACATAAGTATATCACCAAAGATTGGAACCTTGTCATGGTTAGGCATAGAGCGCGATCACATTCGAGTCTCAACAGAGGATCAAACTCAACTGCTTAGCTTCAATCATATCTTGAATTTGTTCTTCGTGAGCCCAACAATTGTCGCTGTCGTGTCTCGGGCTATTGGAATGGTAAGCACACTTAGCATTTGGATTGTACTGGAGAGGAAGTGTTGACATTCTGAGGAGGATCCTCAAGGTAATCACCGCTCAACATGTGTTGCAAGGCTTGCTACAGGCATGTTGATCTCAGAACCGCTCGTGGGCGATTCTGCGCTACGCGTTGTCTCACCGAGGTTGGCCGATGTAGGATCGAGATCACAACCGCCTACGCATTGAGCACTCGGTTTTGGCCGGCTTTTCGACCATACACGCATTAGCTTTTCTTACCACCAAAAGATTTCTTCGCAGATTCAAGATGACTCTACATGGATCTTCCCACCTTGATACCACCAATGCGCCGTCAATATCACCGTGAATCCGGATGAAGAATTTCCAATCGATGATTGAAGAATGGGCCTGGCTGTCCCCATGAACATATCAACTCCCTATTGGACAAGGGTGGTTGAACTCACCGCTAGATCTCCATTTCGAGCATACCCTGAACTTCGTCACGACCCATGACATGCTTTGTAGTTGTGCGAGTGGGTGTCAATTCAAGATTGTACTATATTGTCCAGAGAAAGCATCAGCCAAATCACCCAAGTACGGATACGGTCATTTCTAGTCGATAGTACCATTCCAACGGGTTCCGATGCACTCTCTTGAAAATAAGGCATCCACAACTTTCTCGCCATCGCAGGGGATTGATCTTCCGACATAGGACTTCAAATGCAGCTTAGCAAGACATGCCATCATACTTGCAAAAGTTGAACTTTGAACTTGGGAGGAATCACACCGTGAACAAGACTCGATCATCAAAGTTCAGCCTTGACATTTTCAAGTTTTCCACAAGATTCGACGGTCTTCAAGTTGCTTGTACTTGTCATCTTCATCGTGAGTGTTGGCTATAATCGAGTGATCCTTCCTCCTTTCTTTGGCTCACCGATCACCTTCATCACCCTTGGTACTCCCCTCGTATGGACACTTCCTTCAGAGAGCCTGATCCGACCGACCACTTTAGGACCACCTTGAAACGCCCACCCATGTGAGGAGACCAACAACCTTCTTCTTCTCGTTGATGAGCTTCAATCTTCTTGGCCTTGGACCAAGTTGTGAACATCCTAAACCGAGCATTCTCGAGCTCGAGATCTGACATCTGCTCAAGAGCCATTTCGCTAAAAAAAATAGAAAGCAAATGAGAAAACCAACTCCAATGTACCTGATGCAATGTTATGCTATGCTATGCAATGTTTATGCGAATGCAATGCAATGTTTTCAAGGACCTAAGAGATTTAAATTTGTTAAACAAGCAATGAACAAACATTTATTAGTACTCTTTATTATTCTTTTTCTTTTAAGTACAAGAGATAGTTCAAACAATAAAAGAAAACATAAACATCCTAAAGCTCTAAGTCTCCCATGCCTTGGTGCCGATGTAGCATTGATGCTCGCCTCATGAAGTAGCTTTGTCAACTCTAACTTTCTTCTCGCATACACCGAGCTTCAAAGGTATCCTCTCTTCTTTAAGTCAATCCGTGATCTCTTCAAGTCTTCAAAATCGTGAGGCATGTCGATGGAGAACAAGATGGGTACGCCACCCATAACAACAGTTCCATAATTACTGTAAAACAAAGTGAATGGCATCATGAGGTTTTGCTCGAGCTCGCACCCATTCGAGGTAAGGTTCCCAAGGAATGGAGTTCGGTGCCCCAAAGTCTTGGTATCGGCCTTCTTTACCATGCCCCAAGCATGTATAAACCTTCGCGGTAATTTCGAGATCGTGATTGTAGTCGAACACAACATCTTGGAGAAGCATATCATGTGGACCATCTCTTCTCGAGCAAAACCAAACCGACGAGAGCTAAGAGAAGGGTTAGTAATACCTCCCTTATACCAAGGAGCGGTACATTAGGAACTTCCACAACGCCTCAATGAATGTGAAGTCCTTTGAGAGAAAAGATTCCAACGATATCGAATGAGAGAGTGACAATCTTGAGACCATCTCAACCTTTGTTCTTCTTCAAAACTGATGGAGGAAGGTGCAAATAAACCACCTTGAAAGTAACGGACAACATACACAGAGTTCCTTGTCGCTAGTAGTACGAGTGTGGAGAGAATGTAGGATGTCTCCAAGCAAGGTAGGCACGGATCATGGGTAAGAAACAACTTGATGGCATTGACATCTATGAATGATCCGAATAGGAAATAGAACCAAACCATAAATTAGCAAGGCCACAATGTTTTCAAATGCATGGAAACTCATAACTTTGAGGAATTCTCGGCTTTAATTAAGAACTTGAAAGTAAACCCTTAACTCCACTTCTAGTTTCCCAATTGGCTTCAATATCTCGAACGCTTAAGTGTAAGGTCGATGCGATGTCTTCAACTTAGGAACCTTTTCCAAACCCTGAATGGCATTTGGTCAAGAATAGGTATCCCAAGTAGCTAGAGAACTCTAAGGTAGGAACCAACCGATAATCTGAAATGTAAAGCAATGGTGTTTTGATCAAAGAACGGAATAGACATGCATCATATCTTCTTCAAAACCGAGATAACTAAATCAAGTAGATAACCATGTCTTTGATGAACCGAGCATGGTCGGAATTTCTAAACCAATTTTTGAGTCGAGAAGGGATACCCATGAAGTTGATCTTGATAGTCTTCTAGAAGCCATAATCCCTACAAACAGAGCAAAGATAAACCCTAGGTCCTTGAAATAGTTAGAAATGATATGCAATGCGATGATGTCATGATGTCATGTTTAGCACACACAAACAACCACACAATGAGCCTAGGGTTAAGGTTGATGAGGTATAGGTGATTACCCTACCAAAAGTTTGAGTTGGTTCATCCCGCCCCTATAATAGTAACCGGTTCTAGGAATCATATCACGTAGATCTTTCAGAGGCGCTTATTTCAATACGACGCCAAGTGGTCGATCAAAATGTCCCAAAAGTCTAATCTCAATGAGCGTAGCATCGAGTATCAACCAACCCTCTACACCAAAGCCGCCATCTCACTACCTTCTAATGGCCAAGATGGGTCAATTAAGGTTCTAAAAGTTTAGTTAGCGCCATGACACCAGGCAGCCAAATACTATCTTCAACTTGGGAATGAGACGGACAACCAAAGTGTCACGCTAACGTAGCCATCATGTTGACCGTAGTTATACGCCCAGCTCGCGATGATCTAATGCTACTTACCTAAAAGGAAACCCGGATCCGTGTAGGATCCCCAACAATATAATACCCAAGCAACCCTTAAAGATAAAGCATACAAGTCAAACAAAAAGCAATAAATTATCTAGAAATCCTTAAGGCAATTCTCTTTAGGGTGTCTCAAAGAGTCGCCGCTCAGAATACTTGAACCGACTTTGTAGGATTTTTGTATCCAAATGTGCGGATAGCAAGAGTCGCCACCGACTTTTATTTTTATCCAATAAGGGAAGGTAAAAGTACGTAAAAGACCTTCGTTAGATTCTCGAAGTTCGAGAATGGTTATGAAAAGGAAGGTATTAGCACCCTTTCCATCCGTAGAATCTACGGCCTTAGTTGCTCTGATCACTTTTAAAATTGCTTTCTCGTGTGTTTGACAAAAATGTTTTGAAAAGGCATTTCGCTTTGACTTTGTAATGACTCAGGAGTGTATACAAAGTGTTCGGAAATGTTTTGTTTTGAAAAGAATTTGAACTTTGAAAAGAGTGTGAAAAAGCATTTGATAGCAAGCAACTAAAAGACTTATTTACCCACTCGTAATTGGTCGCTTTGTTGTACTTCTACATTCCTTTAGAATAGCCAGCCATACCATTAGTTAGTAGGTAGCTCCATTCGCTTGATGTAAACGGACATTCAAGGGACATCGATGGTCATAGGCAATCTTGTAGGAAGTATCCTAGCATATCTCAAGGACTATCATCATTTTTCAGAGGCTACAATCGAGGTCAAGATCATGTATTCGGAGGCTACATCGTGGGTCTTATGATCTTGTATCGGGGACTATGATGATTTGTTTGAAGGCGACGGTGCTAGAATACCCCACGCTCGAGGACATGCACTTTTGAATTCAAAGGCATCGAGAGAATTACCCAAGGGGTGCGTGTGAAGAAGTGTATTGATTTTCAATATGTTATCTTGAAAATTAGTGTATGTTCATTGTTATCTTGCCATACACGCCTAATTACTAGCAATTGATAAGGGTGCGAAAGTAAAATGCGGAATGGGGCAAAGGAAAGTAAACCCACGCTTATTACATGGCTTTGGGGCAGATACATAATTTGAAATGCGAAAATAAAACCTAATTAAACTATTAACCCATATGCAATTACATTATTGGAAAAAAATAGAACGGAAGAATCGTCGAATCGGATTAACTCGTGAAAAAACGAGAAATCAAAATATGATGGAATCGAAATAAGAGAAAATGTTAGAAAAATGCAAATTTTAATATGGAAAATTTATATGTGGAAATAAGATAAATAACTAAAATAATTTTTGGGATTTTTGAAAAGATTTAATAATTAAATGCAATTAAAAGTGAATTAAATGCAAAATATAAATAAAATAAATATGCATGCAAAAATATATTTTTAATTTATTAAATTAAATAAAGATTTTATGAAAATAATGCAAAAAGAAAATAATTTTTTGATGGTTTTAATGCGTAATAAAATATGAAAAGAATTAAAATGTAATGAAAATATTAAATAATTAGAAAATAGAAAATATGGAAAATAGGCAAGTTTGAAAAGAAAGGCAAACCAGGTCCCAGGTGGCTCAACCGTGTCCCGAGTTGAAACTTTGAGATCCAATGCCTTTGCCATCGAGCTAGCGCATCATGTTCGAATTTGAAAACAGCGAATCTAAGAGTGAAACGTGTCGTGATATTTGAATTCAAACCGAGTCAAGACGTGGGGCCCCAGCTTGTTTTGAACGACGAATCATAGCAAGCCATTGGCCACGCGCGCGGTCAACCTCGACGAGTCCACGGAGCTAGCTCCGCCATCGCCTCCCATTGCCCATCAACCGAAACTCGCAAAATGCATCAATCGAAACGAAACAAAAGCCCAGATCGACTAAATCGACCTTGCGAACACGATGGTGAGGTCCTTGCCCGAATCGGCCTGGATTTTGAGTTTCGAATCACAACCTTAAAAACCTAATGGTGGTCAGTTTTACGTGGAAAGTCACACGCGATGCATCAAATACACTCCAATGTCCCAACTCAAAGAACTCATGAAAACAATTAGCAATGCATGTAATATGGAAATCAAATTGATAAAAGTGATAAACCTGAGAGGGTCGTGAGGGTCATTGGGAGGAGTCAAATGCAAGGGATGCTTTGACTCGAGACCTCAGAAGAGGATCGATGGCTGGAACAGGTGGGAAATGGCTGATTTGAAATTGATTTTCAAGAATTCTTGGAAAAATTGCAAAGATAAGGACTCTTGGTTAGGTTTCGTCCAGGTTTGTACATGTCAGGTGATATTTATAGGGATTGGAAGAGAAAACCAAGGAAAAAGATTGGAAATTGAATGTGCAAATATTTTCTAATAAATAAAATCAAATTTCCTTTAAAACTTGATTTTTCTTTCCATGTGCATGAATCACGAATTTGGCAAGCATCTTGGGCTTTCGGACATTAAGAAAGATATAAATCCAACTTATTTGAAAAGAAACTAATTATATTTTACATAATTTATTTTTGAATTAAATGTTGTAAAATTCAAATATAAATCATGAAAATAGAAAATTACCAATGCCAAGCATTTATGGGTCAAGAATAACATCATGAACAAGTTTGGATCAAAAGATTATAGGCCCATTTGGAAAATTTTGCATTTTGACCAATGTCCTTTGTGCAATTATCCAAAATCGCCCAACTTCCGAATGGTGTATCTTGCTCAATTTTCCACATTTTGAGTGTTCTGGACTTTTTGAAAAGCTCTGAGAGTCCTCTAAACAATGTATTTGGTCTCATCTCAATTGGAGTTACCATGCTCATATATCTTCAAAACAAAAAAGTTGACTTTTGTTGACTTTTGAAA